>JACCPG010003676.1:0-46175 GCA_016069955.1 Drepana arcuata
ACTAAGTCTGAGGAGAGACTTTGCCTCCCTGTGTGTGTTCTACCGCTTGTATAACGGGGAGTGTTCTGCAGAATTGTTCGACATGATGCCCACTTCCACCTTCTACCACCGCACCTCTCGCCATCGACGGGGAATTCATCCCCATACCTTGGAACCTCAAAGATCTCGCACTGTGCGCTTCCAAAGGAGTTTTCTTCCGCGAACGCTCAGGCTGCGGAATGAGCTCCCCGTTGAGGTTTTCCCTGGAGAGTACAGCATGGAGTTCTTCAAGAAGGGTGTGAAAAGATTCCTGCAGGGTCGGCAACGCGCGAGTGATACCCCTGGTATTGCAAGCGTCCATAGGCGGCGGTAACCGCCGTAGGTAGGCGGACCGCATGCTTGTTTGCCACCCAAGTGGTATAAAAAAAAAAATAAAAAAAAATAACCTCTAACACGGAAAACGTATATAAGGAACGCTAATCGAATTTATTTGGCGCAGTTCTGTTTATTGTTTCCCTTCTCTTGAATACTCTGTATACACTGATTGTTTTGTAGACAATGAACGCTTCTGATGGAATCTTAATTCACTTAGGCATTAAACCTACTTTTACGACCACCGTACAGTTCGAAGGCCTTCTGGTCTAGCGGTCAGAGCTCATGCGGAGCTTGGTTTCCATTCCCACTGAGGGTCCTTGTGTCATGAACACGAGTATTTGTACATAAGTCTTGGTGCATGTATCGTATACTTATCTTATATTATAATATCACGGGTGCAATGTAGTTACTAATAAAATGTAAAATATTAAAATATTGAGTGAGTTATCCCATAGACATTAATATATACCAATGTACAGTTTCCTATCCATCTTTTTAATATAAGCAATTCCGTAGTTCCGTGGTTTGTGTTTTAAGCGCACAAAAATATGTTTTTTACGACATCACATTACAAATCTTTGAATATTTCGGTTTTATATACATGTAAACCTTCCACTGAAAAATATTATAAGCCGTGGTGGCCGAGTGGTTCGAGCAGTTGCCTGCGACGCAAAGGTCGCAAGTTCGAATCCCGACTGTACCAATGAGTTTTTCTGAACTTAAGTACAGTGATTAGTCACACCACGAGCTTTACGGTGAAGGAAAACATCGAGAGGAAACCTGCATACGTCTGAGAAGAAATTCAAGGCGTATGTATAGTCGTGCTTGAGTAACGGCGATGGACTCGCCATCTGTCACGTTGGCACCTAATATACCTCTGGCGGAAAGTGGGTGTATGGGTATTACCTATACACCTCTGCCTACCCCTTCGGGGACCCTTGTGGGAAGGCGTGAGGATATATATATATATATTATTATATAACTCAAAGGTGACTGAATGACTGACATGGTGATCTATCAACGCACAGCCCAAACCACTGGACGGATCGGGCTGAAATTTGGCATGCAGTTAGCTGTAAAGTAGTAGGCATCTGCTAAGAAAGGATTTTGATTAATTCTACCCCCAAGGGGATAACATAGGGGATGATAGTTTGTATGAAACTTTGTCAATTTTAATCCCATCGGGCTGAGACTTTGCATGCAGGTAGATGTTATGACGTAGGCATCCGTTAAGAAAGGATTTTGATTAATTCTACCCCCAAGGGGATAAAATGAGGGAATTAAAGTTTGTATGAAACTTTGTCAATTTTAAACCGATCGGGCTGTGACTTTGCATGCATAAAGCTACTATGACGTAGGCCCCCCCCCTATACACACACACACACACACACACATCCAAAATAAATAAAAAAAATACTGCGTAAAGTCACTATTCCACGCGGACGAAGTCGCGGGTACAGCTAGTCTATCTATATAAGTATGTACATCGTCTAGCTTACAAAGCTTTGCTTAGGATGGGACTAGGTCAATTTGAGTAGAATTGTCCCCAGGTTTTATTTAGTTAGACAGTAGGTACATTCATTTTGTTTCAGGATTCCTCAGGCAACTTTCAGGACAACAGGATTCGAATATGATCAAAAACGTATGGAGGTTTCTTTCAATATTTTTTTGCCTGAAATGTAATTATGTGGCAATACACTGTAGTACATTCATAAAGACTACACAGGTAGGATATGTTTTTATCAAATATTTACAAAATATATTGAGTGAGAGACTAATTTATTACTATTTTATTATTTTTTAATTAGTATGCTGTTGTTCGTGTATTAAATTTACTGACACTCATATTTTTATATGACTGATATTTTACAATAACAGATATTTTCCGCATCTCCCCTTTCTAGCCCACGTGGTTAATTTACAATCACTAATGATGAGAAAAAAAAATGTGACCAAGCTCTAACGCTCGCTAGAAATGAGGTCCAAGTTCGGAGTGCTCAGATCGACTCGATCCTGATTGAAGAATGATGAAGAAATGAAGAGACTGGTGAATGTACACAAAGAGGTTTCAAGTTTATTGATGAATCATGAAGAAATTAAGACACTGGTGAACGTAGATAAAGTTTGAAGTCTAGAGAACTGGCGCTTAAATCTCTCAACCCTGCGGATTATTTTTCGAAATCTGATGACGATTCCTACTTGTTTAAAGCCTGCAGTGAATAAATTACTGTTAGTACTTACCCAGAATGGACAAAAGTATTTCCTTCCAAGAGCTACCCTTGCACACTTCTCCCTTTGACCTCACTCCGTTTGTAATAGCGTACACCATTTTTCTAAACTCTCGTACATTTCATTGAGGAACTATATCGAGTGTCAATTAACTTTATACTTTAAATACACCTATTTGCACTGGTTATCATTAAAATATGCCCTGTAAAAACCTTGTTTGATAAATTAAATACGACTCTACTGTTATGATTCAAAGCTTAATTTTCATTGGGCTGACGTGACAGGCTGTGTACTGTTTTTACAACTTCGTGATACAAAGACGGAGATAAAAGACGTCAAAGTAGTCTATTGGATGTACAAGTGACTGTGTCATTGGCGGCGAGACGTGACTGTCGACGCGTTGCTAGTATTAAGTCGCCTAAGGTGTGTTTGCACTACCAATCAAAATTATTATAATACTAGCTGTGCCCGCGACTTCGTCCGGAAAACTGACTTTAGGCATAATTTTTGGGATATATCTTTTGTTTTATTTTAGATATGTTAAGTGAAGCTTACCACAATGTATTAGCGAAACAGAGATAATCGGATAAGTTATCCGGACAGATAAAAAGACAAAAATTGTAACATTTTTTTTTGGGTTTGATTTGCGTTGATCATCATCAGCCCACTCTAGTCCACTGCTGGACATAGGCCTCCCCTAATGAGCACCATAGCGCCCTGTCTTAAGCTTGCCGCATCCAGCATCTGCCAGCGTTGATAAGGTCCCAATTATATTTTTTCTCATGTATCTTACATGTGCAGACAGCGATCCGTAACATTTTCATTATATGTATTTTATTGATTTTTAAGCTTTCTCTCTTCTCACAAAGAAATATATGCGTTTGTGTTTCAGATAAAACACTGAGAGGTTCATGGTATCGCAATGTTACCAGCTTAAATAATATATATATAATAATAATAAAATAGCGCCTTAGTATTCGGAAAGAGCTATTACGCTTCAAGCCTTACTCAAAGGCAACCACAGTGGCAAAAGTTGTTATCGCAGCTGTATATAAAAAAAAACCGTATTAGTCTAGTCGTTCGAGTTGTGAGTTGAGTACGAGTTCGATCCCCGACTATACCAATTTATTTATTTATTACGGAACAAAAATATATAGTACAAAATTGTATGCGATAATGCCTGCAGTAGTTATAAACTGTGACGCACACACTAACACTCATCCCCGGATAGAGACAGAGTGTGTGCGTGTGTCTGTGTGAGAGATATAAATTACTGAAATATACCTGTACTTATTATTCACACCACGTCTACTGCGATCAGTAAGGTTGTTGACTATCATTACTAAACATTTCACTTGACACTCAACTTGCCAATCCAAACGAGCCTTATGAACAATCGTGCTGGTTATCAATCGAGTTAAGTCAATTTAAAAGGCTCACTGTCGCTCTTAGCATGTGTAATATCGCCTGAAAAGGCTGACGTCTCTAAAACATGGTCCCCTGGTAAATATTATCATACTAATAATGTCTTCGAAAAATGTGCGGCGTAACGATATTAGATCGAATCCGCAATGAAGAGATTCGCAAATCAACTGGCGTGAATGAGGGCGTGATTGTAAAGATGAAGAAAGGCATGTTACGTTGGTTTGGACACATAGAAAGGATGAGTGAAGAAAGATTGACGAAACAGATATACAAAGCAAAAGTGTGCAAGAAGAGGCAGAGGAAGGCCACGTTCCAACTACCTGGATCAAATAGATTGGACTCTGAAGGACGGGAACGTTAAGAGTACTCGAAACCGACGAGCATGTATGAAGAGACTGATGAATGTGGACGAAGCGAAAGAGGTATGTAAGTCTAGAGAGAACTGGCGCTCTATACTCTGTGCCTACCCCGTTAAGGACTTGGCGTGATGACATGTATGTATGTACTAATAATAATTTTTTTTTAGTTGGGATTTAAGTTTAATTCCCGCATGATGGGAATCTCGTTAAACGGTAAAAGACAAACAAATAGAATATCTGGACTTGGCTCACGAGACTGTCAACAGGTGGGATGTGGACTTCGCAATCATTGTACCGATGGTATTAGTATAGATAGATAGTCCATCGCCGTTACTCAAGCACGACTATACATACGCCTTTGAATTGCTTCTCAGGCATATGCAGGTTTCCTCTCGAAGTTTTCCTTCACCGTACAGCTCGTGGTGTGACTAATCACTGTAATTAAGTTCAGAAGAATTCGTTGGTACGGGCGCGATTTGAACTTGCGATGTTTCGAACCACTCAGCCACCACTCATTACTATACTATATCACAATGCTTATATACGAGAACTAGCATATGTGTGTAAGTGTGTGTGTATGCAACAACTTAATCGACACTAACGTTGTAACACAAAGAAATATTACACGTAAATTAATATTAAAGTCTGTACTCTCTGTACAGTCGGGGTGAAAAACATTCGTCACCTTAAAGTACCCATTTGCTTACACCAAGGTTATGTCAGTACAGTCATGCAAAATTAAGTTTGGAACGATGCTCAGTATATTGCCGTTTGTACAGTTATTATTGATCGCAAGAAATGCAAGAGAAAATATATAACACTGACGCATACTGAAAATTTTATAAAGTTTTTTTTCTCAGTTTAGTTCCAACTATGATTATTAAGTTAAATATTTCGTCTTGCTTGTAATAGGTGTTGTGCATTGAAAAAATAAATAAAATAAAAATTAAGCAAAGCTTTTGTTATGGTAACTAGACAACGATATATTTACTTATATAGATAGATATATACATAAGTACATAGACCGTCCAAGACAAGGGTACAGTTACTCGAGTTCATCACACATATATCCTTCAGCAGGAATCGAACCTGCGGCCTCAAGTTTCGCAGTCAGGAGGTCTAACCACTAGACCGACAATGACGAACGTATTTGATTCGATCTCCGTAATGATTAAGCCATCTAAAAGGTTTGTTGTCTACTTGAAAGTACACTATAAGTCAAAATTGATACTACTTATATTGGCACTTGTTATCATATTGAGTAAGTATAATTTTGTATGCAGTTGTCTGCTTAGCGCTTTAGTTTGAAAAGGTAATAAGCGCCTGTGACTGGCGATGAATGAATTTGAAAACCGACGATAGTTTTATTAACTCGACTGTACATTGAATGTTCTGTGAACGTTCCAAATTTGAATATTAATAAAACACGTCCCACCAACCCAATTAAATGGTTAATGATAATTATGTTCTGCATACTGAAACTACAGACGCTGAGTGTACCTACCAGGTGTACAATGCACCTTAATTTTGATGAACTGTACTAAGTTGTACAGTTCATAAAAATTAAAAATATATAAAGTCGTGGTGGCCGAGTGGTTCGAGCAGTTGTCTGCGACACAAAGATCGCAAGTTCTAATCCCGACTGTACCAATGAGATTTTTTAAACTTAAGTACAGTGATTAGTCACACCACGAGCTTTACGGTGAAGGAAAAAATCAAAAGGAAACCTGCATACGTCAGAGAAGAAATTCAAAGGCGTATGTATAGTCGTGCTTGAATAACGGCGATGGACTCGCCATCTGTCACGTTGGCACCTAATATACCTCTGGCGGAAAGTGGGTGTGTAGGTGTGTATTACCTATACACCTCTGCCTACCCCTTCGGGAACCCTTGTGGGAAGGCGTGAGGATATATTATTATTATACATAATGTCATTGTCTTATCTCCACGCCTTCCCACAAGGGTTCCCGAAGGGTACATAAAGATATGTAAGTATTACACACACCCATTCACCGCCGGTGATATATTTTAAGTGTCGACGTGACAAGACTATACACACGCCTTTGAATTTCTTCTCAGACGTATGAAGGTTTCCTCGCGATGTTTCTTTCACAGTAAAGCTCGTGGTGCGACTAATCACTGTACTTAAATTCCGCTAAAACCCATTTGTACAGTCATGATTTGAACTTGCTTCACAACACTCGACCATTATGGCTTTATATATACATCTTTACATATCATGCCGAGTACCCAACGGGATAGGACCTCTTTCGCTTCGTCCACATTCAACAGTCTCTTCATACATGCCGGTTTCGAATACTCTTGGCGTTCCCATGCTTGAGCGTCCGATCGATTTGATCTAGGTAGTTAGTACGTGGTCTTCCTCTGCCTCATCTTGCACACACTTTCGCTTTGTATATCTGTTTCGTCAATCTTTCTTCACTCATCCTTTTTATCTGTCCAAACCAACGTAACATGTTTTTTTTCATCTCCACAATCACATCCTCGTTCATGCCAGTGAAGATATCATCATCATCATATCATCACGCCAAGTCCCTAACGGGGTAGGCAGAGAGTATAGAGCGCCAGTTCTCTCTAGACTTACATATCTCTTTCGCTTCGTCCACATTACTCAGTGAAGATATATTATTATTATATTATGAACAAATGTGTGTCATTAACAAGTAGTAAATCCTCAGTAAATACTGAGTCACATTACTAGATTTGTAATACCTTTATTTGTAAGACAATAAAGTTTCATACACATTTTATTGTCGCGCCTCGGCGTGCAGCCAAGCACGTTTTTTCTTATGAGTAAATATGGCTATTTGTCTTGTTTACGAGCTGAAGCCGTGGTGGCCGAGTGGTTCGAGCAGTTGCCTGCGACGCAAAGGTCGCAAGTTTGAATACCGACTGTACCAATGAGTTTTTTCTGAACTTAAGTACAGTGATTAGTCACACCACGAGCTTTACGGTGAAGGAAAACATCGAGAGGAAACCTGCATACCTCTGAGAAGAAATTCAAAGGCGTATGTATAGTCGTGCTTGAGTAACGGCGATGGACTCGCCATCTGTCACGTTGGCACCTAATATACCTCTGGCGGAAAGTGGGTGTGTGGGTATTACCCATACACCTCTGGCTACCCCTTCGGGGACCTTTGTGGGAAGGCGTGAGGATATATTATTATTTTAATTAGTGTCACGCACTTCTTTCAGTAAATATATCTTCACAGCTTCCTCCAAGGGTCCCTGAATGCGTAGGTAGAGGCGTGAAGTAACTACAAACCCACCTTTCGCCGGAGATATATTTCAGGTGCCAGCGTGACTGATCGCGAGCCCATCACCGCTACTCTAGCAACACTACGCTACGTCTTATAATGTGTTCTAAAACGCTGCAGATTTCTTCTCGATCTTATTGCACATCGTAAGGATTCGTTGTGCTCAAATTCAGGAAAACTCATTAGTATTGTCGAGATTTGAACTTGCACACCACGCACAACACCACGGCTCAATCCTACATAATGTATACATATTTAATAACACACGTCGAAAAATGTTTGGAGTAACGATAATTGACCGAATCAAATCAACTGGCGTGAATGAGGGCGTGATTGTAAAGATGAAGAAAGTCATGTTCCGTTGGTTTGGACACATAGAAAGGATGAGTGAAGAAAGATTGACGAAGCAGATATACAAAGCAAAAGTGTGTGCAAGAAGAGGCAGAGGAAGGCCACGTTCCAACTACCTAGATCAAATCGATCGGACGCTCAAGGATGGGAACGTTAAGAGTACTCGAAACCGACGAGCATGTATGAAGAGACTGATGAATGTGGACGAAGCGAAAGAGGTATCTAAGTCTAGAGAGAACTGGCGCTCTATACTTTGTGCCTACCCCGTTAGGGACTTGGCGTGATGATATGTATGTGTATGCACACGTCGAATTTATCACAAATGTTGATTAAAAACTGTTGCGTTTTATTCCAGAAAAAAAGAACAATTCAACAATTTTATTACACTTGGGCGAAACTGCGGGGCGCAGCTAGTTGCCAATGGAGGTTTTTCAATTGAATTAATGCTGAATAGTTTGACATTCACAGATGCGTACCATTTATCTCAACCCCCGTCTGTCCCAGGGGTGTGTGGGAAACAAAGTGTAACGGGACAATGGTCGCGATAATTACTCCTGCGTACGCTGTGTGCTGTCGGAAGCAGTACTTTGACTGTAGATGGAAATAACAAACGAGGGTACGGTTTTAAAGATGAAGAAAGACATGTACATTTGTTGGTTGAAGGCAGACTGAACTAAAACCACGGTTACCTAGACGACAAAGATTTTAACGATACTATAGGGTCTTTGAAAAGGCGCGTCACAGTCTCTCTATCATGATTTTAAGAACTCACCCCTTCGAATGCCATACGAATTATTCACCCTCTTTAAAACACGAACACATGAATGCAAAATGACTTACGTACTTCTTAAAATAAGCGTGGTCATACAAACTTTGACTCTAAAGTTCGCATTGCATTGTTTTTGCAAACCCTAATCTTTTGCACAATTTCCAGCTATGAGAGATGTATGTATATATGTAAGAAAGGTAGGGCATTACGGGTTTCCCGTTCGAATTCGGAGCTGCCCGTCTGGGGCAGGACCTCCACCTTATAGAAGTCCGTAGCCAAATAACACAATTGATTGTGTTGTGTTCCTACGCGGTGAATAAGGTTTCCAGTAATGAGCTCCTTGGGGAGTGGGGAGGATTGTTATATTATGTTGGCAACCGAGGGATTAGATCTATTATGTTGCCAACACAGTATAACTCTCACTGAACACAGAGTGGCAACGTGCAAGTGATACTTAGGTATCGTGAGCGTAAATAGGCTACGGTAACCGTTTCCCATCAGGTGGGCCGTATGCTTGGGCACTCTTGTTGTATAAAAAAACACGAACTCATGATTGCAAAATGACTTACGTAGTTCTTAAAATAAGCGCGGTCATACAAACTTTGACTCTAAATTACTCGTACTTTAGAGTCAAAGTTTGTATGACACAGATAGTGCGCATTGTATTGTTTTTGCACTATTTCCAGCTATAGAGTGAGAAGAAGAAGAAGAAGTGAAATATGAAAACACCGTTTGTTACAAATCTTTTATTGTAAGGTTCTATAACCTGAAGGTGCAAGCTAAAGTAAAATTGAATTTCATTCCTAGAATAAAACGCTTAATATGTGTTAGTCCAGCTAGATACATTACTGTGCCTATCCAAGGCCGTGGCGTGTTTGAGTAACAACAATTCTTTCGATGTCACAAGTTTCCATATGTTTTATACCATAAGGGTGGCAATGATGCCGTCCGCCTGATGGTAAGCGGTAGATCAGGGGTATATCTGTCCATACTACTGGGTTATTTATATTATTCCTAGGACTCTTGACAGTGCCTTTGGCAAGAAGGCATTGGAAATATAATTTGCATCGAATTTACATTGACTAAAACAACCCGGTCCACTCACTACTTAGTTTTGCATAAACAGGGCTAAATTATGTTAATAGGAAATTGTGCTACCAGATAATTTATGTAGGAATGGACTCCGGGAGATGTGTCTGCGTGTGATATAGAATACTTTCGATGTGAAACATCTATAATAGCCACACGTTAAACCGATTGCTGGCGTGGCGACGCGTTGCCGCGCTCTGTAATGGCATTGTGCTGTCACAGTTTGAAATGATTCTTTGAATAATTAATGAAAATATATGATTATGAAATAAATCATCATTTGCAGGAAAAAAAACGTATTATTTTTTATCCTACATTATGCCATATTTAGTTCCTGTCATAATTAATCTTTTCTTATAAGCATATTAATTGTACAAAATAATTTCGATGTTTTTTCACATCTGCCAGTCGTCCCGTGACGGCTCACAATTTTTTTAGGTAGAGCCATATAACATTTTAAAATTTTAAAAGTTGATGTGTGGTTACTTACTGCCTATACACCTCTGTCTACCCCTTCGGGCACCCTTGTGGGAAGGCGTGAGGATATATTATATTTGTATGTATTTCTTTGGTATCCTGTGCAGGTTTCCTTACAATATTTACTCTCTCGTTGTGACAAATTACTGTATATAAGTACAGAAATATTACAGCGTGAAATAGTATTATTGTTAATCTAGACACGTGACCCTTTCAAACAGTCTGAGCACACATTTGCAAAAAGTAATCCTACGCGATTATCCCCTCTCTATGTACATCTATTATACGTCATTAGAAGTTTGTTATTTGATACCCGTGGGAGCCGAAGAGTTTGAGTAGTCAATCCAAATAATAATCTATCTCTGTGCCAAATTTCATACAATTCCGTTTAGTAGTTCTTGCGTGAAAAGGTACTTCTTGATTATCACAAAATTTTACATTTATTCGTAAGATATTTTATCGGCAGTGACATACTATTAATTATCTGTATTAATATTATAAAATAATATATAATATATATCCTCACGCCTTCCCACAAGGGTCCCCCAAGGGGTAGGCAGAGGTGTATAGGTAATACCCACACACCCACTTTCCGCCAGAGGTATATTAGGTGCCAACGTGTTTAATATTATAAACAGGAAATATTTATTCGATGTCACTAATCTCAGGAAATACTCATCCTTACGCTTTTCCACGAGGGTCCCAGAAGGGTAGGCAGAGGCGGATAGGTGCCAACGTGACAGATGGCGAGTCCATCGCCGTTACCCTACCAGGACTTTACATACACCTTTGAATTTCTTCTCAAACATATGCAGGCTTCCTCTCGATGTTTTCCTTCACCGTAAAACGCTGTGACTAACAAATGTACTTAAGTTTTAAAAAAACTCATTAGTACAGTCGGGATTCGAACTTGCAATCTTTGTGTCGCTATTTATCTTCATGCTATTCAAGAAAACAGCGCGGTAGATATAATATAATGAGTAGTTGTAATTAAAGATTACCTATATATAATGAGCCGTGGTGGCCGAGTGGTTCGGGCAGTTGCCTGCGACGCAAAGGTCGCATGTTCGAATCCCGACTGTACCAATGAGTTTTTCTGAACTTAAGTACAGTGATTAGTCACACCACGAGCTTTACGGTGAAGGAAAACATCGAGAGGAAACCTGCATACGTCTGAGAAGAAATTAAAGGCGTATGTATAGTCGTGCTTGAGTAACGGCGATGGACTCGCCATCTGTCACGTTGGCACCTAATATACCTCTGGCGGAAAGTGGGTGTGTGGGTATTACCCATACACCTCTGCCTACCCCTTCGGGGACCCTTGTGGGAAGGCGTGAGGATATATTATTATATCTATATTTAATACATCCGTGATGTAATTTATTTATACCTGGGTTACTCATGTACCTTTTGCTATAAACTGAGCAATCCCTATTTATTTTAAACCGCTTATTCTGATAACGGGAGATTGTGTACGAGAGCGTAGAGGAATATTAGAATTTAAATAGGGTATTAGTTTCTGTAAACTTAATATTAGAGAAAAGAATTTCCTTATAGATAATAATATTAAAGTTTTGAAAATTAAAATGTTTTTTTTTTCTCTGTGGATTACAAGCTATCAGTAGTTTCTAGCTGCGCATCGTAATGACGCAGGTTCGATTCAAGCCGGGTACATACATTTGTGTGATGAATATGAATATCTGGATGGTATCAACGGTCCCCGAAGGGGTAGGCAGATGTGTATAGATAGTACCCACACACTTTCCACCATAGATATATTTTAGGTGCCACGTGCAACGTGACATATGACGATATGTCACGATATGTCACGATATGTCGTATCCATCGCCGTTACTCAAGCACGACATGCGCTTTTTAATGTATTAAACGTATGCAGGTTTCCTATCGATATTTTCCTTAATCGACGTGGCGTGACTAATCATGTTAAGTTCAGAAAAAATCCTTGGTCGGGTTCATTATGTTCAGGATTTGATATTGCTATCTTTGTAATGCAGGCAACTACTCGAAACCCTGAGCCAGCAACGCCCTCAAGACAATAATTATTAATTAAATTAAAAGTTAAGTTATGACAGCCCGTATATAAACTGCCGTATATCCTCACTCCTTTTTAGTAGAAATAAATATATGGTAAAGTAAATATATTATTTAAATGCAAACAATGTAATAAAATACATCCACCTGAAACCATTACTTCAGCTTAAACACTAGCATTTACGAGGTAATAAAGTTCCTTGATGGAATTAAAGGTATTTTCTTCTCTCCTCTGAATTTAACACGTAACCTACATTTGCTTTTGCTGAAAAGTACAAACAAACTTTCTTTTTATAACCTTTACACAAACATCCCCAAATCTTCCATCATCCATCCATCTTGTCTTGTCAAGACGAAAGACAAGAAGTAATATTCAGTTGAATTAATCGGAAGTTCGAATCCCGACTGTATCAATGAGTTTTCTGAATTCAGGTATAGTGATTAGTCTCACCACGAGCCTTACGGTGAGGGAAACATCGAGAGGAAACCTGCATACGGTTGAGAAGCAATTCATAGACGTATGTATATTATTATGGGAAGGTGTGAGGATATATGAATCTCTTGAAAGGCAGACACTTTCCAATCATTTCTTAAATATATGTCGGTATTCTACTTGTCTTCTTTCAACCATAAGTTAATTTAGGAAAACCTATTGGTACAGCCAATATTCGAAGTTGTAACCATTGCGCTAATCGAACTACTCAAACCACGGCTCTAAAATGAAGCTACAAGTGTTCTTATAAAATTACAATACTGTATCACATACGCTTGAAAGTCGTGTCAGGATCGAAATATATCGAAAGCAAAATGTTAATATTTTAATACATTTCTAGTTACTCTTCAGGTACCTTTATGGGAAAGTATAAAGGATATAAAACAATACGAATGCAGCCATCTATTACACCTAGGGCGCCCAACGTGGTACTGAAAATGAAATGTAGCTCGCTTAAATTTTACGCTGCAACTGGGATGCTTATATTGTAATTTGTATAATATTAAGTGAGTTACATATTGAACAACGAAATAGGGGAACGCCCAAGCTAGACATAGGGAAGTGAATAAATAATCGATTTTTATTTTAATCGATTATTTTTTTTATATTGTCGATTTTTTATAATCGATTTTATTAATGGTAAACATCGATTTTTAATAAATCGATTATAAGAATCACACAATTTAAATCGATTTTTGTAAATAGTGCCATCTGTGCAACGGATAAAAAAATAGGTAAGTAAATTTACTGAACAAGTTGCTAAGAAATCAGCGCCATCTGTACGTGCTAATATATAATAAATTGTGATGTTTTGTTTTTATTTTCATCTGTGAAGTTTTGAAGTGTCACAGTAATTGTCGTTAACCATAAAAATGTCTTCCACTGGTAAAACACCTAAAAGTTGCTGGCGAAAGTATTTTGTAATTAATAAGGATAATGCCATCGCACAATGTAAATATTGTCCAAAAGCATTAAAGACGTGTAGTAACACTTCAAACTTGAAACAGCATATGGAAAGGAAACATTCCGCTGTTTTACAAGCTGACGAGGTAACACTAATCATTCGATGTAAAATTTATTATTTATTATTTATTAAAGCTCAAAGATTGAAAGAAGCTTTCTTTTCCTTTTTAATTTTGACATTTAACAATTATCATTTTATTTACTACTTAAACTAATCGGTTTATGTTATTACGATTCTAGTCAAATGTTAAGTAATACTGAACATTTGTGGCAATTATTTATTTTAGGGTTATTATTTAAACTCAAAGTTTAAGAAAAAACTTATTGTACTTTTCAGTTTTACGACAAAACAATTTCCATTTTATTTATTATAAATATTCACCAGTTAATTTCATTCTTAATTTAGTCAAATGTTAAACTTATGCACTGATCATTTGTGATAATAACAATTCATATTCGATTTTTCATTGTCTAAACTTAAATTGTAGCAAGTGATGTTTTGCATTTTAGTTTTGAGACTAAAAAATTGTTATATTTTTTACTCGCATTGTTTTCTACTTTATTGTAATAAAATCTTTAAGAGTATTAAAATGTTGTATGTGAAAAATTCGAATCTAAATTAATAAAATCTAAAAATCGTCCATTTGGTTATTTTATTATACTTATTATCTTGAATACTTTTCTATGGAATTAAATATTATAAGTAATAACATAAATATTAATAATATAGTAATAATATAAATATTATAAATAAATAATATAATTTCACTAATACATCTAATAGGCATTTTTCGTATAAAAAATCGAAGCATGAAAAAAAATCGATTTTTATTTTTCTTAAAATCGATTTTTCACAAATCGATTTATTTCTAAACATAAAAAAATCGATTATTAAGTAATCGATTTTTCCGACTTAAGGTCACATCCCTATAGACAATGTTTTGAGACTTAAGTATTTTGGCTTATGAGAGCATTGCACTCAGTATAAAGGCATACATATACATATCATCACGCCAAGTCCCTAACAGGGTAGGCGGAGATTATAGAGCGCCAGTTCTCTCTAGACTTAAATACCTCTTTTGCTTCGTCCACATTCACCAGTCTCTTCATAAGTGCTCGTTGGTTTCGAGTACTCTTAACGTTCCCGTCCTTGAGCGTCCGATCGATTTGATCCGGTTGTTGGAACGTGGCCTTCCTCTGCCTCTTCTTGAACACACTTTTGCTTTGTATATCTGTTTCGTCATTCTTTCTAATAGGAATTAAACGCTATTTGCAAAAATTACAATCCTGAGATAAAATATTTCATGTGCAATCTTTGAGGTATGCTAAATTTTATCCAAGTAGAGAATTATTATTATTGCGTCAAGCGAAGTATTTAAAATTTTATTATGTCGCCGTAAAATACAAAACGCTGTATGTTTGAAGTATACTATCTTGATTGACCCAATATGGGCACCCAACGTGGAACCTGAATGAAAAGCTTTATAGCCCTTTGTGAATCACAAAATATTATATTCTGATCTTTATAACTTACTAGAGAAAGAACAGTTTAGCTTGAAGGAAATATTGTTGTTATGAAATGTATCATCGTGAGTTCAATAAATGGCTGCTGAACGAGCTCTGACTAAGTTATGTGGGTAAGCCACTTACTGTGGATCTTGAGATAGCAGGAATAACAACATTAAATAGTTAATTGACTGCACACCGTAGCCAATATCATCGAAGTGGTCAGTAATAAGAAGGAGAAGTAACCTTAAATAGGTTAGTATATCTTTAAGCTTAAGAGCCGTGGTAGCCGAGTGGTTCGAGCAGTTGCCTGCGACGCAAAGGTCGAATCCCGACAGTACCAATGAGTTTTTCTGAACTTAAGTACAGTGATTTGTCACACCACGAGCTTAACGGTGAAGGAAAACATCGAGAGGAAACCTGCATACGTCTGAGAAGAAATTCAAAGGCGTATGTATAGTCCCGTTGGCGCCTAGTATAATATTTTAGGTCGTTAATGTAATATGAAAGTGGTTGTATGGGTATTACCTATACATATCTGCCTACCCCTTCGGGCCTATTGTGGGAAGGCGTGAGGATTTATTTATCTATATACTTTATTATATATTCATTGTCAAAATAATGCATTTTAATAAAAACTTGAAATAATTCCAAATAATACAAGATTAATAGAATTATTTAAAATTAAAAAAGAATATTATAATAGGTAAAAATTCTAAAGTAATTGCTTTGGTAGATTTCAGTCACAGCGTACGTGTTCTTCACGTCTGCAAGATTTACATGCAAAAGTCAATTTAATGAACACCGAGCTTTTAATGCAACGTCGTAAGTTGCCAAAACATTTTGCTGCGTCGTACGTCACATTAATCTTTGTTAATGTTAAACGTATCAAAATGTAAAGCTATCTGAAAAAGATAAAGATTAAGTACTTTGCTTGCTAGGGACTTCTCAACTCACTAATTTAACCCCTAGCTTCGCAACTAAAGTTGCTACGTATAGAAAACCCCTTCGAAGCTTTATACATGTTATAACTGTAAATTTGCGAAATAAATAGTTATAGCACCATCATTTTATGTCATGTAAGCAATTTATGTTAGTTCCTATAGTTGCCACTAGATGGCGCCGATCGTCTTTTACATCGCGCTATAGTTTCGTTCTCCATCAATCGTAAGTAGTTTGGCACACAATGGTTCGTTATCCCCGATCGGGATCGGGATTAGGATTATCAAATTTATATCGATAAAGTATGTTGGGTATTTCCATATACCTTTTACACTGTCCGTCACCAAATTATGCTGGGAGGCTGTAACTACTTGGAGTCTTGGAATCTCTCTCTCTATTTACTGTAGATATAGGTTTCATCATGACAGATCAGATCGCGAGTCCATCGCCGTTACTCAAAAAAGCACCAATACACACACACACACACACATACCTACGTCTTTGATTTTCTTCTTAAACATATGCAAGTTCCCCTCGAAACTTTCCTTCGTCGCACCGTTATGTCTTCAATTATCTTACCATCTAACTAACTAAAGCTTGAAGAGTAGTCCTGGTCTTTCGAGCCGGTTACAAAATTAGCGAACATTATAGTGTAACGCGCGATTTTCACCATCAGGAAAATCTATACTAATATTATAAAGCTGAAGAGTTTGTTTGTTTGTTTGAACGCGCTAATCTCAGGAACTACAGGTTGGAATTGAAAAAATCTTTTTGTGTTGGATAGTTAATTTCTCTAGGAAGGCTTTAGGCTATATAACATCACGCTACGACCAATAGGAGCGAAGCATAAATGAATAATGTTGCCAGAACGGGAAAAAATATTCCTTTTTGAGAGCTTCCGTTGCGTGCGCTGCGTAAACGGTTTAAGTTACACAAATATTATGTATCAGGGAATTGTTCCTTTTTAAAAGTTCTAAAAAAAAGTCCGCGACAGCATATGTCTATCCTTTAAGATTAACTCACTATTACCTTTTTTATGGTAATAAAATTTGTTCGAAATCAATGCATTATTTCCAAAGATGTTTTATCAACATAATATTAATCCTAATATATATAGAGAGAAGGCGTGAGGATATATACATATATATATGGATATATATATATGTATATATATCCTCACGCCTTCTCTCAAGGGTCCCCGAAGGGGTAGGCAGAGGTGTATAGGTAATACCCACACACTCACTTTCCGCCAGAGGTATATTAGGTGCCAACGTGACAGATGGCGAGTCCATCGCCGTTACTCAAGCACGACTATACATACGCCTTTGAATTTCTTCTCAGACGTATGCAGGTTTCCCTTCGATGTTTTCCTTCACCGTAAAGCTCGTGGTGTGACTAATCACTGTACTTAAGTTCAGAAAAACTCATTGGTACAGTCGGGATTCGAACTTGCGACCTTTGCGTCGCAGGCAACTGCTCGAACCACTCGGCCACCACGGCTATTATAATCTATTATATAGGCTATTAATCCTTATCCAAATAAATATGTTATTAATCACGAGTATTTAAATGTAAACGAAATTGTACTTGACATCACTTGATTTCAATCAACATCTTAGAAGATAGATATCATAATGTTAAAATAACCCCGCAACTTACTTACTACTAAAAAGAAGAAAGAAAAAAAAAAAATATAATAACTAAAAAATATTCTTAAAAGGAGTCCCTTTAGGCAGGGTTCCGAAGATACTGGCAGCGTGCCCCCTTTGAATAGCTAGCCTAATTCTTTGTCCGAGGTAGCTGCCAGCTCTTCGGTCTCCTGTGATGTCGACCAACCTTTTTGCTATGTCTTTAAATAGCTTTGTGGCACTAGGACCCCACGGACTCAACTCAGACGCGTGGTCGGCTCACTACGGAACAGTTGAACTCAGCGAACTGACTTTTTAATTTGTTTTTGCAATATCTCATCGTAAAATAATACCTTTAAAATTACTCCCACTCACTTCATTACTGAAACAACTCTCTCTCTTAGGTACGCAGACGGAGTTGCGCGCATTAGCTTATCTTAATATATATAAATTACGTGTCACGTTGCTTGTCCGCGATGGGCTCCTAAACTACTCAACCGATTTCAATCAAATTTTCACACTGGGTGCAGTCTGATCCAACTTGAAATATAGCATAGCTTACATCACAAATGGACCCGATAGGTGGCGCTGCGATCGTGTTTCAGGAAATTTTACTTTTTGACCCGGGCGAAGCTGGGCGGGACAGCTATTTAAGTAAGAAAAGGCGAATATTAGGCTTTATCACTATGAAAATATGATTATTTTTAGTCTTATTTAAGCCATCATTAGTTGCTATCTCTATAATAGCCGGCGAGTCTATTGCCATCATTAAAGTCCATTTGAAATATTTTTCTTCATCCTCAAGCACGTGGGTATCCCACCATTGTAAAAAACTAATTAGAAAGACCAGGATTCGAACCGACAATCTTCACTTTAACTCCTAAGTCACATTTATTATGCGATACGGCATACACGTTATAATAATATTTTTAAGCGTACTCGATTCCCGAGTGTATGTAAAATATTTATGATACGCTTCGTGACATTTGAGTGTTGTGTAGGTATTTCCATTATTAATGAGTTGACTAGGTTCAATGTTTGAGTTTGAGCATAACGCTCATGCTTTACGTACTCCCAAGTGGCTGGAATGCTGTTATTTCTCTAGTCTATAGAATGAAGGTGATTACAAATATTACACATCCAAAAGTTCAAGTGAGAATGTTATATTTTTTATACCACACGGGTGGCAACAAGCATGCTGTCCGCCTGATGGTAAGCGATTACCGTCGCCTTGCAACACTGGTATTGCTCGCGCGCTGCCTAACCTGCAGGAATCTTTTCACACCCATCTTTGCGCCCGCCCGCGACTTCACCCACGTGGAGTTCGAAAAAGTAGCTTATGTATTTTCCTGCTTGAATCGGGTTAGCCGCTATGCCGTGAAAGAGCAAGATAAAAATAATATAAGAACTTTTCGGAATTTTTCGTGATTCAAATGTAGCCTTAGTCCTAATCTTGAGTATACGCCATCACCATTACAACTTAGAGCCAAATCGGTTCAGCCGAAATAGCAGCAAACATCCAAACTTAAAAACTATCGCCCTTATAATACTAGTAAGAAGTAATAATAATAATAATATATCCTCACGCCTTCCCACAACGGTCCCCGAAGGGGTAGGCAGAGGTGTATAGGTAATACCCACACACCCACTTTCCGCCAGAGGTATATTAGGTGCCAACGTGACGGATGGCGAGTCCATCGCCGTTACTCGAGCGCGACTATACATACGCCTTTGAATTTCTTCTCAGACGTATGCAGGTTTCCTCTCGATGTTTTCCTTCACCGTAAAGCTCGTGGTGTGACTAATCACTGTACTTAGTTCAGAAAAACTCATTGGTACAGGCGGGATTCGAACTTGCGACCTTTGCGTCGCAGGCAACTGCTCGAACCACTCGGCCACCACGACTTACAGTAGTAGTAAGAAGTAAGATAATAGATATGTACATTAATATTCTTTAAAGACCTCTTTTGCTCTACATTTATCGCTGTCTGCACACATGCTCACTGATTTCGAACACGAGAGCTATATCGTTACCTCATCAATGAGATCAAAGCCACGTTACAACTTATCTGTGTCTCACAGTCACACTCGAACTACTCGGCGACTATTACAACTTGAATAATATTTAAAAAAGAAGGGAACGTTAAGAGTACTCGAAACCGACGAGCATGTATGAAGAGACTGATGAATGTGGACGAAGCGAAAGAGGTATGTAAGTCTAGAGAGAACTGGCGCTCTATACTCTCTGCCTACCCCGTTAGGGACTTGGCGTGATGATATGTATGTATGTAATATTTAAAAAAAGAAACTCAATCCGTCACACATACACACATATAAACACACACACACATATACACACACACTCAATATGCACAGCTAGTATCTATAACCTCAAATAGTATAATACTCCCGATATATATCTCAAATTGTATTAACATCGTAGTAACTACTGTGAATGTACTAGTAATTAAGAAGAGCAGGGCCTCCTAACACAGGCATTTCATGCTTAAAAGGAGACTCTGGTCAATAGTTAAAATTAATGTCAAACTTTGTTACTGAATAAATTATATTATTATCATTATGTTTTATATAATAAACTACAGTAAAATAGGTATGTAAAAAATTATGCTCGCAATTTGAACTCGCAAGCTCTACAAAATGGTTCCCCCGGGAGCGGCGTGTAAATTCTTTATTACGACACTTTACGATGTACAAGCACAACCTTTAACGAATACGGGAAATTTACTTAATTTAAAGTGTTTTGTAAACACATACTGAGATCAAATACCTGGACTAGATGAGATGTGAAGTTTGTGTTGTCTTTGTGGCTTGGGATTTGGGACCTACTGCCTAACCTTCCAAGGTTATACAAGCATCACGACACAGCAATTAATCCTTCAATAAATATTCACAGCAATCATTAATTTTCCTCTCGATGTTTCCCATCACTGCAGAGCGGGACATAGTGTCCACGTTGTGTTTTAATATCTATTTGTAATGCCTGTGTTCACGAAATAACGATGACTTGGTTTGATTTATAATATATCCTCACGCCTTCCCTCAAGGGTCCCGATCCGCCAGAGATATATTTTAGGTACTAACGTGTCAGATTGTGATTCCATCGCCGTTACTCAAGCATGACTATACAGTTTTCCTCTGGGTGAGCATAATGGGTTTCCCGTTCGAATTTGGAGCTGCCCGACTGGGGCAGGACCTCCACCTTATAGAAGTCCGTAGCCAAATAACACAATTTATTGTGCTGTGTTCCTACGCGGTGAATAAGGTTTCCAGTAATGAGCTCCTTGGGGAGGGGGAGGATTGTTACATTGTGTTGGAAGCAGAGGGATTAAACCTTATGCTGCCAACACACTATAACTCTCCGAACACAGAGTGAACAAAATAGAACATAAGGCGCGATCATTAAAATGTTGGTTTAGGTTTTCCTGGAGAGTACAGCATGATGTTTATGTGTGATCGGTTCAGCAGTTTTGCTGTGTAAGAGCAGCAAACATCCAAACATCAAAACCTACAAACTTTCGCCTTTATGTTATTAGTAACATTAACAAACTAACAGACAATTAAATCATTCCTCTTTACAACAATTGTAGATTAATATCGGAAATATTTCTGACCAATTAATGCCGACATTAAATAATCTCATTCCTAGGGAACAAAGATTGATACAGTGAGATCATTCATGAGACTGACAAATGGGATTTAAAGGGAAATCGCCATTATTTCTATTTAAATCCGCCCGCTATCCGATTCTTGAAGGCTTTATTTTGCTTAATGTCATAATTAATCCGAGGTCTATTATTTATTTACCTATTAAAATGTAACATAGAACGGGCGAGTATGTATATAGTTAGAGACAGATGAATGTGGACGACAGTGTAGGTCTAAAAGACAGATATATGGTACTAACATGAGTCAATAACATGAAAGATTGACTTAACAGATATACAAAGCAAAAGTGTGTGCAAGAAGAGGCAGAGGAAGGCCACGTTCCAACTACCTGGATTAAATAGATCGGACTCTCAAGGACGGGAACGTTAAGAGTACTCGAAACCGACGAGCATGTATGAAGAGACTGATGAATGTGGACGAAGCGAAAGAGGTATGTAAGTCTAGAGAGAACTGGCGCTCTATACTCTCTGCCTACCCCGTTAGGGACTTGGCGTGATGATATGTATGTATGTATGTAACATGAGTAAAATTCACTGCTACAAACAGTCGGGATTTCAACGTGCACTATTTATTTTGTAGGCGACTACTCAAACCACTCAGCCATTACGGCTTTTTTTTATAACTATAGAAAGTCACTAAAATATACCTATATGGACTATTGGCGAAAAAGGAGAAAGCACTCAATTTCTAGACATAGCCTTAAGACGGTTTCAAATCCAATTTAGCTACAGAAAGGACAATGCTTGCTCTTGGAAATATTTCCATCAATCTATACTGTACTTGCTTTCCCATTCAACTGTACTTGGTTGACAAATAAACATTAATGAAGCACGATCGCAGCGCTCTTCTCGCTCTCCTTTCATGTATTCTTTACGGGTTCAATCATGAAAGTTAACCACCGAGGAACTCATAAACATAAAAAAAACAAAATCGGTCCAGTTCAGGAGATGATCATGTATGAATAAACCCTCCATTGACAAGAAGTACCCACACACCCACTTTCCGCCAGAGGTATATTTTAGTTGCCAACGTGACAGAAGGCGAAAGTTTCACCGTTACTCAAGCACGACTATACATACGATTTTGGATTTCTTCTCGATGTTTTCCTTCACTGTTAAGCTCGTGTTATGACTGTTCAGAAAAGCTTGTAGTTTTTTTCTTACTCTAGTTTCTTCGATGTCACTTATATCCTGTATTAGTTGTGCTTCAGAAAACGGTTACCCTAACATGTAAAAGTGGGTATTCTGCCCAATCCTGAAGGAACTATTATAGGAAGTCGTGAAGATATTAAGATCGCGGCCAGTGAATGAGGTTCACAGGTCATTCTTATTGTGTCTTAATTTAGTCTCTCCAAAGTTATGTAAGGCTTTGCTTATTAGCGCCGGATATCGACTTTTCTGTCCAATTAGCGCGCGAAACAGACACCGGAATCCGACCTTTCATTAAAATTTCCCCGTCTGGTGCAATCACGGACTATGCTTAATTACTGGCAGGGGAAATATAACCCCTTTCCTTGAGACACTAGTAAATGTTATTAATGCATGACGATAGATGGCGCGCTCGAATAATTGAAAATAACGTCTGCAAATCTAGGATAAGCTTTGAATACCTGCAGACTTGCTCTCGATGTTATCCTTCACCGCTAAGCTCGTGGTGTGTCTAATCACTTAAGTTTAGAAAAACTCATTGGTACAGCCAGGACTCCAACTTGCAATCTTTCAAAATCAAAATCTTTTTATTTCACATAGGCCCAGGTGGGCACTTATAAAACGTTGAAAAAGAAGAAGAAGCTTTGTGCAGGCAATTACTGGAACCACTCGGCCACCACGGCTATTATTTCGAGCAGTTGCCTGCGACGCAAAGGTCGCAAGTTCGAATCCCGACTGTACCAATGAGTTTTTCTGAACTTAAGTACAGTGATTAGTCACACCACGAGCTGAACGGTGAAGGAAAACATCGAGAGGAAACCTGCATCCTTCTGAGAAAAAATTCAAAGGCGTATGTATAGTCGTGCTTGAGTAACGGCGATGGACTCGCCATCTGTCACGTTGGCACCTAATATACCTTTGGCGGAAAGTGGGTGTGTGGGTATTACCTATACACCTCTGCCTACCCCTTCGGGGACCCTTGTGGGAAGGCGTGAGGATATATTATTATTATTTTTTATTTTACTAATTAAGTTCTGCTAATGTTTAGAATATGCTTCCAAAAGTATAAGACGCATTAAAATACGATACACTGCGCAATAATGAAACCTAAACGATTATTGTTTAGAAGAAAGATTCGATTTTCATTAACCATTTAAGTCTATGAAATTGTATCTCATTCTGTGATACGTATCAAAGCACTTTTGATAGGGCGAAGTATCTTCAATATTCAAGCGATTTTAAACCCTATTTACTGGAACATCTTCCCTTCGTGTACAAGTATTTAGGCATTAATTTGTATGGTAATTATTCACTCGAGACATGATCGCTTTACGGTACGTCTTGGCATGAAAATTGATTGCTAAAAGGACTTTGATGTAGCTCTACATTATTATAATTCTAAGGTAAACTCGCTCTAGTTGCAAAACCGCATAAGTTGGTTAAGGTTTCATAATGGCATAACGGCGTTCTGTTAATGGTCTAAAAGCTTATTAGTTTTACGGTATAGGAAAATATCGAGAGGAAACCAGTATACGTTTGAGAAGAAATTGATTGAAAAAAAGACGTACGAACTCTCTATTTGTCAAGTTGGCACCTAAATATATCACTGGCAAAAATAGAGTGTGTGGGTTCTACTCATCTCTGCCTACCCCTTAACATGGATACAAATATTGAAGTAAAAGCCAGTGTCTCCTCCAGTACAGTAATTATCAAATACTTTTCCTCTACCCACAAGGGTTCTCGAAGGGATAGGTAGGTGCAACTTACCCGTTTTTCGATGGAGGTATTCATGACAGATGACGATTGCATCGTCGTTTCCAAAGTACAGGTCTTCAATCTTCTTAATTGTACGTAGGTTTCCCTCGATGTGTTTATTTATAATAATAATAATAAATACCTACCTGGGACAATTCCACACAAATTGACCTAGTCTCAAAGTAAGCAAAGCTTGTGTTATGGTAACTAGACAACGATATATTTACTTATATAGATAGATATATACATAAATACATAGGACATCCAAGACTAAGGTACAAATACTCGTATTCATCACACAAATATCTGCCCTCAGCGGGATTCGAACCCGCAACCTCAAGTTTCGCAGTCACCGTAAAGTAAAAATTTCACCGCCTGGGCCTCACTATGATGGTTAGGAATACATTTGAAATTTTCTTTCCTAAATATGTTTCTGATAATCTTTACAACTGGCAAGGTGTTTCGATTTTTCTGAGGAGAGGTGTATATTAACTTGTCACTAATGTAAAATTTAATATTATGTACATTTCAAAACGAAATATCAACGTTTCAATTGAAATTTCCGAACACTACTTTAACGCAACAATCTCGTACAACCACGTCCATTCAATGTTTTATCAATTTGTCATACTTTCTGCAAAAGTAAACTGTCACCTTTTGCTTCGAGTCCTGAAAACGAATGAATTACAACTGTATTCTCAGCGCAGTAAGGTTTTAAACTAGAATGGTCAATTTTTCATGTTACCAAAGAAATCACAAGTTTATTTCTAGTGGGTAAACATACCGGCTGTTACTTGAAATATTGTATGTCTTTGTTGAGTTATTGAACACTATTTTTCATGGAGGTATTTACCTCCACGTACAATCATGTTTATTTATATTTAGTAAAAATCTATTTAAAAAAATTACTTGACAAAAATATTTGAAAAATAGTGTTCAATAACTCAGCAAATAAATTGGGATGATCGAATGCCCGCGATGGGAACCCCAAGTTCCGGCGATGTTTGAAGAGACTGATGAATGTGACAAAGCGAGGTCTATAAATCTAGAGAGAACTGAAGTGTGTGCAAGATGAGGCAGAGAAGGGCCACGTTCCAACTACCTAGATCAAATCGATCGGACGCTCAAGGACGGCAACGTCAAGAGTACTCGAAACCAACAACCAAGAGACTGATGAATGTGAACGAACAGAAAGGTGCGTAGGTCTAGAGAAATCTGGCGCTCTATTCTCTGCCTACCACGTTGGGGACTCGGCGTGATGATATTATATTAATAATAATAATATATGTTAATCTTGGTCACAGAGGGCTAATACATTTGTGTGAAGATTTTGTCCTGTCTGTCCCAAGATTTAATATAGCTTTTTGGACACACTACCGGCGGCAAGGGTGGTCAGTCTCAAACAGAGCTATATGCTAATGATCCCTCTAACGTAGCTCGCTTTGAGCCCGTATATACCAGTGTGTCATCTACTTGGGTATATAGCATCCAGTCTGAAAAACAAATTAATATTCATTAGAATTCTGTGGTTGTACCACTTTTCTTTGTCACGCAACAGATCTGCTTGTAACTTACTTTACTTACTCTATGTAAATATATAAGTCCCGTGGCTCGATTATTGTGAAATACTGCTTGCTTAAATTAATTATTATATTGTTTGTGACTCGTGTTAACAGAGCTTTTGAGTTGGTTGGTTGAGTACACACAATTTTTATTGACAGGAATTGACTACTTAAGTATTACGAATGACAGTTAGTCACACCACGAGCTTTACGGTGAGGGAAAACATTGAAAGATCTCGTCGTTCGACTACGCCTTCCCACAAGGGTAGATACCCTCTCACCCACTTTTCGCCGCATATATATTTTAGGTGTCACGACTATACATTTGTGAATTGAATGAATTTCTTCTCAAACGTATGCAGGTTTCCTCTCGATGCTCTCCTTCACAGCAAAACTCGCGGAGTAATTAATCACTACAGTTCAGATAAACTAATTGGTAATCGAGATTCGAACTTGCAATCTTTGTGTTTCAGGCCACTCGAACTTCTCCGCCTCCGCGGCTACGGCTCTGTTTTAAGCTAAAGTAAAATATACTATCTCTGTATCGAAGTTTTTGTTTCCTTAATGTGAAAAGTTTGACTATAAATATTCGTCTACTTTCTATTACATAATATAAGAGCAAAGTCAAATGCGCAACCTTTAGTGGTAATACATATGAAGGTCCTTGAGAACTAATAGTATAGAACAAGTACATTTATTTCATTATTTTATTTAAGTACATGGGACAATTGCACACAAATTGACCTAGTCCCAAATTGAGCAAAGCTTGTTTTATGGTAACTATACAACGATATATTTACTTATATATATAATAATAATATAAATAATATATAATAATATAATAATAATATAATATATCACACAAATATCTGGCCTCAGCGGAATTCGAGCCCGCGACCTCAAGCTTCGCAGTCAGGAGTTCTAATCTAATCACTCTAGCAGACGGCCGTCGGTGGATCTGATAATGCTAAGGTCGATACGTATAATAAGTATTATTATGTGGAGTTAGTTTTTAAGTATATCCTCACGGCTTCCCACAAGGGTCCCCGAAGGGGTAGGCAGAGGTGTATAGGTAATACCCACACACCCACTTTCCGCCAGAGGTATATTAGGTCCAACGTGACAGATGGCGAGTCCATCGCCGTTACTCAAGCACGACTATACATACGACTTTGACTTTCTTCTCAGACGTATGCAGGTTTCCTCTCGATGTTTTCCTTCACCGAAAGCTCGTGGTGTGACTAATCACTGTACTTAAGTTCAGAAACTTCACTTTCACATGCAACCCTTGCGTCGCAGGCAACTGCTCGAACCACTCGGCCACCACGGCTTTTTTTAAGTTTTTAAGTAGGTTATAATAATTATGTAATATAACAATACCCTTCTCATCAGAAAACACGAAACACCTTGCAACTTGCAAGGTGTATGTTAATATAGAATATTTTGTGACATTTGACATATTCCTAAATATAAAATATTTTTTTTGGATAATCCTACAAAAAAATAACTTGCAAACTTGTTTCGATTTTTCTAATGAGAATTATAGTTTAAGAATTTGTAAATATGTAGTTACAACCAACATCAGAAGAGGAAATCAGTTGTCGGGAAGTGTAGGGGTATATAGCAGGCTCTACGCCACGCGGGCCAGGCCAGTACACCTAGGCTATTAAAGAGGTCAGAGATATAAGTAAAAGTAGGTCAACGAACTCACATGGCGAGATAGCTCCCAGGACTAATCAGGTCAGTGCGAAGGCATGGTTACATTTTCCCCCATCCTCGAGAGCTTAGCCATCTCACAATCCGTAGTACGAGGGAGATATTAGGTGTATTTACTTTGATTTGACTCAAACCTGAACGGACACAGAATAAAGTTATCGCATTACCCTAATACGATACAATAAATGGGAATCGTTAACGATATTTACTTCGTTATAATAATAAAATAACGACAATTATCTTTACTATATATAATATAATATATCCTCACGCCTTCCCACAAGGGTCCCCGAAGGGTTAGGCAGAGGTGTATAGGTAATACCCAGACACCCACTTTCCGCTTTACTATAATTATAATAATTATCTTTACTATAATTACCCTAACGGGGTAGGAAGGGAGTATAGAGTGCCAGTTCTCTCTTGACTTACATACCTCTTTCACTTCGTCCACATGAGTCTCAGTCACATCAGTCTCTTCATACATGCTCGTCGGTTTCGATTACTCTTGACGTTTCCGTCCTTGAGAGTTCGATCGATTTAATCTAGGTAGTTGGAACGTGGTCTTCCTCTGCCTCTTCCTGCACACACTTTCGCTTTGTATATCTGTTTCTTCAATCTTTCTTCACTCATCCTTTCTATATGTCTAAACCAACGTAACATGCCATTCTACGTCTTTACAATCACGCCCTCAATCACGCCAGTTGATTTGCGAATCTCATCATTGCGGATTCAGGCGTATCTTTACTAATCTATACAAAGAAATAAAATTGGAGTGTCTGTATGCAATATTGAAATAACAGCGGTAGTAATACACGGTACATATACCGTCTGTCACGTTGGCACCTAATATACTTCTGGCGGAAAGTGGGTGTGTGGGTACTACCTATACACCTCTGCGTACCCCTTCGGGGACTCTTGTGGGAAGGCGTGAGGATATATACATATACCACAATTTGAATCTGAGTGCCATGGTGCCGAAGCAAACTTGCAAAACAAACATTGCAAGTTCGAGTCCCGACTGTACCAATAGGCAATTTCCGAACTTAAGTAAAGTGATGACGTTTGAGAACACATTCAAAGGCGTGTGTATAGCCGCGCTTGATTGACGGCTATGGTGTCGCCACCTGTCACGTTGACACCTAAAATATATCTCTGGCATAAAATATATCTCTAGTCACAAAATTTTGTGACTAGGTATCTATATATCTATATACATACATACATAAGACATTCAAGACTAAGGTACAAGTACTCGTGTTCATCACACAAATGTCTGCCCTCAGACTCGGGAGTCGAACCCGCGACCTCAAGTTTCGCAGTCAGGAGCTCTAACCACTAGACCAGACGGCCGTCAAAATGTGTGTCCGGATGTGTTAATGTTATGCTTTTTGCTTCGCCGTCATCAGTTAAAAACGAAACGAATTTACAGCAACGATTTTCAGTGTTCAAACTTACTAATCCTATTCTTTCCACCTTTTATCTTATCCCTTGTGCAATATACAACTAAGATAAACAGGCGCTCGTGTTCCAGGGCATAATTCCTTAGGTAAAGGCCGACGCAAATGGTTTCCCTTGCGAGATGTGAAACAACGCTACTTTTATTTAGAGTCGCATGTTTACCTGAGATACTTTACAAAGACTCGGTAGCGGAGTGGTTCAATTACTCACTTGCAACGTCAGGATTACGGGTTTAACGCCGCGGTTTGTATTAATTACTTTTGAGAAAAAGAAAAGAGCTCCTTAGAGTTAGTTTTTACACAAAAAACGTTTGGACGATTCCACACAAATTGACCTAGTCAAGAAGCAAAGCTTGTGTTATGGTAACTAGACCACAATATATTTACTTATATAGATAGATACATTCATAAATACATAGGACATCCAATATTAAGGTACAAATACTCGTGTTCATCACACAAATCATCTGTACAGCATCATCTGCTCTCAGCGGGATTCGATCCCGCGACCTCAAGTTTCGCAGTCGCACTAACCACACACCAGACGGCGGTATATGTAATGTAAGGTGTGAAGACTCCTCTTATCGCCTTAAATATATTTAGGTGCCAAAGTATCAGACAGCGAGTTCGTGCGTCACCCTTTCTTAAGCACGACTATCCCTTCCTTGATATTTTTCTGAAACGTATGCAGGTCACCTCTCGATATTTTCCTTTACCGTAAAACTCGGGCACTCAAGGACGGGAACATCAAGAGTACTAAGAGTAGGATGTATAAAAAGACTGAAGAATGTGGATGAAGTGAAAGTAGTATGTAAGTTTAGAGATAACTGGCGCGCTATGCTCTGTACCTACCCTCTTAGGGATTCGGCTTAATAGTATGCATACGTTAAGTAGTACGAAACTAGATCCCCAGTAGCCATAATACAAGCTTTGTTTAGTTTGGGATAAGCAATATTTGTGTTGATTCGTCTCAAGCAAGCAAGTACAAGCAAAAATATGTAACCTTATTTCTAAAATTATGCCACTCACCGTTTAAATTACAAAAAAGCTGGTTCCCTCGGGTTTCCTTCGCATTCTAAGAACAATGTTTTGTTTAAAATATTGTAGAATTAAAGATAAATGTGCTGATGACTATAATTTTGTTTTCTTTATTTTTTTACATAACAAGAGTGGTGAACAAGCATACGGCCCACCTGACGGGAAGCGGTTACCATAGCCTATTTACGCTCACGATGCCAAATTATGACTTGCGCTTTGCCACTCTGTGTACTGAGATTTATACTGTTGGCAGCATAATGGGACTAATCCTTAAACACAACACAAACATGTGTATTAATTGGCTACGGACTTCTTTAAGGTGTCGGTCGGGCAGCTCAAAATTCGAACGGGAAACCCGTGTTTTTTAAATACACAGTAGAACTACCAGTAGCCAATTACTCTAAATAGGTAAAATTATATACACAGCATATACACAACACAAAAGAAAATATATAAAACAACATTCATACAATCGCCTCCCAATACTCCAGACATGCCCACATAATAGTCTGCCATCCATTCGCAATCAGAGTTGGACTCCAAGAGATCATTGAACGCAGAGAGAGTGCGAGGGACGGGAGAGTATGATCGCGACTTACTACGACAAGCCGATATGGATAAGAGCCTGTGTTTCCTGCCACGTGTGTAGTGCCCTACCTCTCTTGAAACTAGTATAACAAATACTAGCTTTTGCCCGTGCGGAGTTTGAAAAAGTAGCTTATGTATTTCCCTGCTAGAATCGGTTAAGCCGCTGTGCCGTGAATGAGCTACGAACTTTATAATATTAGAAATATTACCTTTTCGGGATACATATGTAGCCTATGACCTAATCCTAGGTATAAGCCATCACCATTCAACTTTCAGCCTTTCTAATATTAGTAAGAAGTAGGATTAATGGTATATTAGATAATTACTCGGACTCGCCATCTGTCACGTTAGCACCTAATATACCTCTGGCGGAAAGTTGGTGTGTGGGTATTACCTATACACCTCTGCCTACCCCTTCGGGGACCCTTGTGGGAAGGCTGGATATTTTTATATAATATAATTATAATATGGGAAAAGGGAATTATGTTCAATACGATAATAAATACATACCCATAAATTATAAAAAAGCAGTTTACTATAAACTCATAAGTAATTAAATATTTTTCTATTATTGTGAAGAGTAGGGTCTCCAAACACTGGCATTATTTGCTTAAATGGAGGCTCTGGCCACTAATTAAGATTTTATGTTTTCTTTTACCGCAATAATAATAATTATTATTATTTATATATGTTTATTTTTTTCTCCCATTTTGAAGGGGGTAATATAGCTGACACACGGGCCTTAACCAAGTGTTGTAAGCATTTTCCTTAAACTGAGCAACAAATTCTGGAACTAAAATTACCGAGCAATAAAAATTTTAATCGCAGTACCGCCCAAAGCTTGCTCTAAACATGTTAATTTACGATGTCCTAAAATGACACCATTGCTCATTAAACGCAAATTCCTCCAAAAATATATATTTTATGGCAGCTAATAAGATGTATATGGAATGTAATCATTAACTACAGCTCAGAGCGTAGATCAAACATACACTCTCTTTTCTCTTGTCTTTTGAATTACAATAATAATGCAGATGCCCAAGTCCACTCTCACACTCCTACAAAAAGCTGCAATACTAAATACGTGTCGACTTTCACGTAAATTTCTATCATCCTCAACATCATCCTTATTAGTAATATATTTTATAATATATCTATCTCGTTGGCACCTAAAGTATATCTCTGGCGGAAAGAGGGTGTATGGGTACTGCCTATACACCTCTGCCTACCCCTTCGGGGACTACCCTTTAGAACTTGTATCCTTTGCGTTGCAGGCAACTACTCGAACCACTCGGCCACCACGGCTCTTTTTTGTAATCTAGCTGAATATTTTTATTTGAACAGCGAGTATATTGAGCAAACATATTCATATTTTTATATAATTCTTTTATGAATGCCAATTGGTAGTACAAATGAATCCATTGTTCTGAGCTAACACAATATACTGGGAACGAAACAAACATTCATTGCTGACTTTGCGTAAATTTAAATATTTTATAGCTTACGGTTGATTAAAAAAAAGGTAAATACGCCGTCACGCCAATTCACGGGGAAGGCCGAAGGTTATGGCAAAAGTACTCTTAATACTATATTGCCGAAAGATTGTAAGAATGTGAGTTCCACTTTAAAGCACAAACTTCTAAACGTAATTAGATGAAATTTGTTAAAGATGGCTGGATCAGCATAAAGGATATGTCTATAACAGATAATGGCTTGAGGCTTCGCACTTGCGATTTGTGCGGCAGGCAACTACTCGAACCATACGGCCACCATGGCTAACGGTGGTAACGATGGGAAACGGTTACCGTAGCCTATTGACGCTCACGATACCGAATTATCACTTGCGCGTTGCCACTCTGTGTTCGGAGAGTTATAGTGTGTTGGCAGCATAATGAGTTTAATCCCTCTACTTCCAAAACAATCCTCCCCCCTCCCCAAGGAGCTCATTACTGGATACCTTATTCACCGCGTAGGAACACAACACAAAAAAACGTGTTATTTGGCTACGGACTTCTGTAAGGTGGAGGTCCTGCCCCAGTCGGGCAGCTCCAAATCAATCCCGTTATGCCCTACCTCTCTTTAAATTATACTTACATAAATGGTACTTAACAAAAAAACGAATGTGTATGAAATGACAAAAGTCCCTAAGTTTAGAAAGAAGTGGCGCTCTACTCTCTCTGTTGCCTTGGACATATGATAAGCTAAACTATCAAAATTATTGCCTTCGAGTACCCACAAAACACAAAGGCATTCGCCATAAAATACCATTATTAAGTTACGTACCGCTGAATTTATAAAGTCTTGTTTTGTCTTTATTTAAACGAGGGTTTATATTGTACTGAATAACATGGGTAAGGTTATGAAAAACAGCTTTAGAACCTCCGAATTCTCGCCCCAAATGGTTGTCCAAAATGTAGGCAAAGATTTTTTATTTATTTATTTTAAAAATACACATTAGAACGGCCGGTAGCCAATTACTCTAAATAGTTAAAATTATATACACAACATTCATACAATCGCCTCCCAATTATTATAATATGTATTATACTCACTTTCCAATGTTTTAAAGCGGCTTGATGACGGTTCAAATTAAACTCCTAACGGTTTTTTGATACAACAAGAGTGGCAAACAAACATATGGCCCACTGCAGCAAGCATTGGCAACATGATGGGACTAATCCCTCTGCTGCCAACACAATATAACAATCCTACACCTCCCAAAGGAGCTCATTACTCGACACCTTATTCATCGCGCAGCACACAACACAAAAATGGTGTTATTTGGCTTCAGACTTCTTTAAGGTAGAGGTCATACCCCAGACCTTACGTCTCTCGTTTACCTGAAATGTGGGCAATAATTTTACTGTACATTCTATTGATTATTTATTTATATACAAATTAGCACGACAAGGTCACGCTAATTTGTTTACAAAAGAGCCGTGGTGGCCGAGTGGTTCGAGCAGTTGCTTGCGACGCAAAGGTTGCAAGTTCGAATCCCGACTGTACTAATGAGTTTTTCTATACTTAAGTACAGTGATTAGTCACACCACGAGCTTTACGATGAAGGAAAACATCGAGAGGAAACCTGCATACGTCTGAGAAGAAATTCAAAGGCGTATGTATAGTCATGCTGGAGTAACGGCGATGGACTCGCCATCTGTCACGTTGGACCTAATATACCTCTGGCGGAAAGTGGGTGTGTGGGTATTACCTATACACCTCTGCCTACCCCTTCGGGGACCCTTGTGGGAAGGCGTGAGGATATATTATATATATTATATTAGAGCAAGAGTTTGTATATCTAGGATGTTCACACTAGATGGGAAGTATGAAAAAGACATTGAAAGAAGGATAACTGTCGGTAATAAAGTGAATGGGGCCATGTCGACGTTGGTGGGCAGTAAAAGTCTGAGTAAGGATCCTCGAATAGCTGTCCACAACGCGATATTGGTACTTACTTTATTGTATGGCAGCGAATCCTGGGTATGTCAGAGGAATGAAGAGATTCTCAAAACAACATGAACGAGGGTGTGATTGAAAAAATAAAGAAAGGCATGTTACGTTGGTTTGGCCATATAGAAAGCATGAGTGAAGAAGATTGACGAAACAGATATACAAAGCAAAATTAAGCCGTGGTGGCCGAGTGGTTCGCGCAGTTGCCTGCGACGCAAAGGTCGCAAGTTCGAATCCCGACTGTACCAATGAGTTTTTCTGAACTTAAGTACAGTGATTAGTCACATCACGAGCTTTATGGTGAAGGAAAACATCGAGAGGAAACCTGCATACGTCTGAGAAGAAATTCAAAGGCGTATGTATAGTCGTGCTTGAGTAACGCCATCTCTCACGTTGGCACCTAACGTACCTCTGGCGGAAAGTGGGTGTGTGGGTATTACCTATACATCTCTGCCTACCCCTTCGGGGACCCTTCTGGGAAGGCGTGAGGATATACAAAGCGAAAGTGTGTGCAGGAAGAGGCAGAGAAAGACCATGTTCCAACTACCTTGGACTGGACAACTGGAGTTCTTCAAGAAGGGTGTGAAAATATTGATACCCTGGTGTTGCAAGCGTCCATAGGCGGCGGTAACCGCTTACCATCAGGCGGACCGCATGCTTGTTTGCCACCCAAGTGGTATATAAAAAAAAAAAAAAACCTGGATCAAATCGATGGGACACTCACAAACGGGAACGTCAAGAGTACTCGAAACTGGCGAGCATGTATTAAGAGACACTTATAAATGTGGACGAAGCGAAAGAGGTATGAAAGAGTTGAGAGAACTGGGGCTCTACTCTCTCTGCCTACCCCGTTAGGGACTCGGCGTGATGATATGAATGTAGTATTTATATCCTACGTCTCCACATGCGTGGTTTGGTACTCTCGACTAAATATCTCTTAGGGATGGAGACCATCCACGAAGACGCGCCCCACTATTCTTGCTTGTAGTTTATCATGTAAGTGTACAAGCTTCTATGAATGTTTGAGTATTATCGGTACCCACTGATTACCTATGAGTGCACACGCACACTACAATTAATACACTTGGGTCACACTCCCCGCACCCCGCGACCCCCTCGGCTAGAAATTGGTGGGGTGCGTCTACGAGGATGGGAGTGTTCGCTACTGTTGGCGCAAAAGCAAGCCCGTAGTGGGTTCAAAGCAGCTGATAATTATGACATTAGTCACATTCCCTTACCTACGCTCGAAGGAAGGGGACGTAATTAAATTTTGACATCACTCAATACCTTTTAACTTAAGTCACTTATGCGGAGTTATAAATTTAGTAGAGCCGTGGTGGCCGAGTGGTTCGAGCAGTTGCCTGCGACGTAAAGGTCGCAAGTTCGAATCCCGACTGTACCAATGAGTTTTTTCTGAACTTAAGTACATTGATTAGTCACACCACGAGCTTTACGGTGAAGGAAAACATCGAGAGGAAACCTGCATACGTCTGAGAAGAGATTCAAAGGCGTATGTATAGTCGTGCTTGAGTAACGGCGATGGACTCGCCATCTGTCACGTTGGCACCTAATATACCTCTGGCGGAAAGTGGGTGTGTGGGTATTACCTGTATTACCTATACACCTCTGCCTACCCCTTCGGGGACCCTTGTGGGAAGGCGTGAGGATATATTATTATATTATTATAAATTTAGTATAAGTGACTTAAGAAGCGGAGGCCAGGTAGGTAGGTATTGATTGGCAATGACAAACGTAAAAATGCGTAAAAAATTATATAACATCAACTTAAAAAAGTTACTATAAGTTGGTTTCGCCGTTCTTTCTCGGCGATAAAATTCGGTTCTTACGGGAAATCGTAAAACAATGGTATAATATTCCCACGCCTTCTCATAAAGGTCCCCGAAGGGGTAGGCAGAGGTGTATATGTAATGCCCACACACCCACTTTCCGCCAGAGATATATTAGGTGGCAACGTGACATATGGCGAGTCCATCGCCGTTACTCAAGCACGACTATACATACGCCTTTGAATTGCTACTCACACGTATGCAGGTTTCGTCTCGATGTTTTCCTTTACCGTAAAGCTCACGGTGTGGCTAATCACTGCACTGGTATAGTGGGAATTTGCGATCTTTGTGTTGCGACGGCTTTTTAAGTAGTAACAATCGTAAGTTATCTTTTTAATAAGTAGCAATCGTAAGTTATCTTTTTAAGTAGATTACGCTTACCGGTTTTTTGGGTACGTCATATTTTTATCTAAGATTAAAGCTTAACTTATTAATTATAATATTATTATAAGATTAATTCTCGCGTGTCGTTTGTTTGTATATTTTAAGATAATGTTTGATTATTTCTAATGCGATATCGGCATGTCTGGAGTATTGCGAGTCGAATGTTAGAACGTTTTTATGTTTTGTATGTATATATTTATATGTATTGTATTCTGTATATATTGTGTACTGCTGCATTTACTTTAATTAAGAGAGGTAGGGCATAACGGGTTTCCCGTTCGAATTTGGAGCTGCCCGACTGGGGCAGGACCTCCACCTTATAGAAGTCCGTAGCCAAATAACATTATTTTTGTGTTATATTCCTACGCGGTTAATAAGGTTTCCAGTAATGAGTTCGTTGGGGAGGATCGTTATATTATGTTTGCAGCAGAGGGACTAGTCTCCCTAACTCTCCGAACACAGAGTAGTAATGCGCAAGCAATACTTCGGTATTGTATGCGTAATTAGGCTGTAACTGTTTTCCATCGTATGGGTTTATGCTTGTTTGCCACTCTTGTTGTATAAAAAATTGGCCACTGGCCGTTCTATTGTGTATTACAATAAATAGTTGATGTCACTATATTTATTTATTTATTTAAAGACACACCAACAGTATACACATTAAAGCTTATAATTAAAATAATAACAATTTGTATCAGATGTGTGCACCTATGAAAGGCGTGTTCATCATTCTCACAGTAGTTGTGCCATTAGGCAGTTATCCTCACGCCTTCCCACAAGGGTCCCCGAAGGGGTAGGCAGAGGTGTATAGGTAATACCCACACACCCATTAGGCAGTTACGGTATTCAATACAATTTTAAAAAACAAATTACAAAAGTATTAATTTTAAATATGTATGCACCTTAATTTTCAATAACAACAATTGAAGAAGAAGTTAATGAACAAAAATAGAAAAAAATATATAAATTATACAATGTATTTATTATCTATCTTGCAATAAACTACGCGATATCACTATATCACTATACGCGAACACGGATCACCTTTTGAGTCTAAGAGGCATTTGAAACTAAGACCGTTCCACAAGGGCTAGGCAGAGATATGTAGACTGTACCCACTCACCCACTTTCCGCCAGAGATTTTTTTTTATGTGCCAACGTGACAGGTGGCGAGTCCAAGGCCGTTATTCAAGTACGACTATTCCTACGCCTTATAATGCAAATCCATCCTAGTCATTCCAGTCAAATAATACCCATCTACGCACGAGTTTATATCTTAAAAATTTGTAATTCATCGTTTTATTTAGTTGATAAGCACGATAGCTCAGTTGTTAATATATATATCGCGGATATATATATATATATATAGATATATATAAGGAAAATCTAACTGAATTAATCATTTGTGAAGTTGTGTCAAAATGAAGACAATCTACGCCCTTGCGTTTATGCTGGTAAGTGAATAAAAAAAATAAAATTAACTATTTAACTTTTTTTTGTGTACACATTATAAATATTTTTATATTATAGAAATATCTTTGAGTATAAATAAGGACTTATATAGTTGTGCTTGAAAAACGGCGTTAGATCCATCTGTCACGTTGACACCTAAAATATAACGCAGTTTTTCAAGCACAACTGTAAATGCGTCTTTGAATTTCTTCTCAAACGTATCTAACGGTGTTTACCTCACCCTAAATATTTTTGTTGTAGATATCTACATACGTTCGGGATGAGATTCAATATAGGTACATACGTCTTGGAATTTCGTCCCAATTTTTTACAGGTTTCCTGTCAATACCAATCAATACCAAATATATGTCATTTATTTTTACAGGTCGCAGTACCAGCCCTGGCTGTGGAACCTATTAGCCAATTTTATCATGAAAGTCATGGTATCGCTCAAGCTGCAAGCATTAAAGCCTTCGAAGAAACTCTCCCGAAAGATGGGTCTAGGATCGCTGGTGGTACCTTCGCTGGTATCGGAGCCCACCCATACTTGGTAAGTGCTTTAAATTACACCCTACTAATACCATTACATTGGAATTAAATAATAATATAATATAATATATCCTCACGCCTTCCCACAAGGGTCCCCGAAGGGGTAGGCAGAGGTGTATAGGTAATACCCACACACCCACTTTCCGCCAGAGGTATATTAGATGCCAACGTGACAGATGGCGAGTCCATCGCCGTTACTCCAGCACGACTATACATACGCCTTTGAATTTCTTTCTCAGACGTATGCAGGTTTCCTCTCGATGTTTTCCTTCACCGTAAAGCTCGTGGTGTGACTAATCACTGTATTTAAGTTCAGAAAAACTCATTGGTACAGTCGGGATTCGAACTTGCGACCTTTGCGTCGCAGGCAACTGCTCGAACCACTCGGCCACCACGGCTTAAATAAAGCTTTATTATTATTGTTATCACCATTACATATTATAAATGCGAAAATGTTATACTCTCTGCCTACCCCGTTAGGGACTAATAGGGGAATATACATACATATCACCACGCCAAGTCCCTAACGGGTTAGACAGAGAGTATAGAGCGCCAGTTCTCTCTAGACTTACATACCTCTTTCGCTTCGTCCACATTCATCAGTCTCTTCATACATGCTCGTCGGTTTCGAGTACTCTTAACGTTCCCGTCCTTCAGAGTCCGATCTATTTGATCCAGGTAGTTGGAACGTGGCCTTCCTCTGCCTCTTCTTGCACACACTTTTGCTTTGTATATCTGTTTTATCAATCTTTCTTCACTCATGCTTTCTATGTTATATTATTATTATTATAATTTTCTTTTAAAATCATATTGGTATACCTACTGTAAGGATGTTAAGGTGTGTGTAAATAAATAAATAAATGTGTCCAAACCAACGTAACATGCCTTTCTTCATATTTACAATCACGCCCTCATTCACGCCAGTTGATTTGCGAATCTCTTCATTGCGGATTCGATCTAATATCGTTACTCCGCACATGTTTCGAAGAAATCGCATCTCAACTGCATTCAAGTTATTTTCATACCTCCTCACATAACCAGGATATATTAATATATCGGGTACCCTTGTGGGAAGGCGTGAGGATATATTATTATTATAATAATTATTAATATTAGTTACTCAATCATGCCATAACGGTTGAACGGAATTTAATAAAAAAAATTACAGAGTTAAACTAAATATATCTTTACGGTGTCCCTAAAGGGTCCCCTAACGGCTAGGCAGAGGTATGTTTTAATTGCCAACGTGACAGGTGGCGAGTCCATCGCCGTTACTCAAGCATCACTATTCATACGCATTTGAATTTCGGATTTCTTTCTCAGACGTATGCAGGTTTCCACTCGATGTTTTCCTTCACCGTAAAGCTCGTGGTGTGTCTAATCACTGTACTTAAGTTCAGAAAAACTCATTGGCATATAATCACTGTACTTAAGTTCAGAAAAACTCATTGGCATATTCGGGATTTGAACTTTTTTTTTGTATTGTCTCTCGTAGCGCGAGTTCCGGGAACTTTAGCTACTTAACCGGGCAATGGCGAGACCTAGGCCTTCAGCCAGGCACTTTAGTACTAAGCAACACAGCTAAGGACACCCCCTGTGGGGTACGAACCTCGGCTTAGGGCGTTGCTGGATCGCGGACAAGGGAGCTGGGCTGGACTGGTCATTTTTGAACTTACAATATTTGTGTTATATACTCGTGTTCATCATACAAATATCTGCCTTCGGCGGGAATCGAAACCGCGACATCAAGTTACGCAGTCAGGCGCTCTAATCACCAGACGAGACGGCCGTCTGTCTGTATCATGCCTATGATCTGTTATTATTATTACAACTGAGAGAACAATAGGTATTTCCTTATAGCCATCAACAATATATACCTATATTATTTGTCTGTGGGGATAAATACTTGATAGCATTTTATCACACTTTTCACAAGTCATGGTAGTGATATAGCGATTAGTAGAATTAATTGTTTTTACACTTTTGGAGAGTACAGCATGGAGTTCTTCAAGAAGGGCGGTAAAAGATTTCTGCAGGGTCGGCAACGCGCGAGTGATGGTGTTGCAAGAGTCCATAGGCGGCGGTAACCGTTTACCAACACTTATATTTTAAACGGTAGCTTAGGTTACCTTTCATACTCAAACAATCTTGTTGCTCACACTCATTAACTATGTATAGCTAGTCTGTAAGACAGCAGAACAGTTTTATTAGCATCATCGAATTTGGAGCTGTCCGACTGGGGCAGGACCTCTTCCTTATAGAAGTCCGTAGCCAAATAACAAATTTGTTGTGTTGTGTTCCTACGCGGAGAATACGGTTTCCGAAAATGAGGTCCTCGGGGGGTTGTTATATTATGTTGGCAGCAGAGGGATAAGTCCCATTATGGTGCGAACACAGTATAACTCTCCGAACACAGAATGGCAACGCGCAAGTGATTCTTCGGTATTGTGCGCGTAAATAGGCTGCTGTAACCGCTTCCCATCAGTTAGGCCATATTGTTTGCCAGTCTTGTTGTATAAGAAAACACACGTATCCGTACATATCATAATCCTTTGGTGTGTAGAGAGAACAGATAAGAGAAAGAGAGATAACAAATAAATTCATGTGATGGTTTATACCTGCTGGTTTCGACTTCTCTTAACGTTCAAACTCTCTCCATTCTATTGATTGAATGAACTAGATAGATCGAATTTAATTGTCTTTCTCTGACTTCTCATCTTCTTCACGCATTCCTATAAAATTATCTGAACTGATTGTTCATCGCTGTTTCTCAAGCACATGTAATCTTAAGTCTTTGAATTTCTTTTCTGACTAATCCAAGTTTTGCTTCACCGCAAAGTTCGTGGTGTTCTTAATCATGGTGTATTTGGGATTCGAACTTGTAATCTTCAAGATGCAGCCAACTCGAATCATTCGACCATCATCATCTCATATCTTATTTGATCTATTTCCCTTTCTTTGTAGGGTGGACTTTTGATCAGCCTTTCAATCGGTGTGACCTCTGTCTGCGGCTCTACTCTGGTCAGCAACACGAAGCTCGTCACTGCAGCTCACTGCTGGTGGGACGGTCGCTACCAAGGCGTCAGCCTGACCGTCGTCCTTGGCTCCAACACTCTCTTCACTGGAGGAGTTAGGGTCGTCACATCTGAGGTCGAGACCCACGCCAGCTACAACCCAAGCACGCTTAACAACGACATTGCCATCATTACCATCGCTCCAGTTACTTACAACAGTAAGGGGCTAGCTACTAGTTTAATCTAGATTAATCAAATTACGAGCTTTAGTTTAGTTTGCTTTTCTATAGCGGATAGATAGCGAGTTCATTGCTAATTCTCAAGTTTTTTTATACCACTTGGGTGGCAAACAAGCATGCGGCCCGCCGTATGGTAAGCGGTCACCGCCACTTATAGACGCTTGCGACACTAGGGGTATCACTCGCGCGTTGCCGACCCTGCAGGAATCTCTTCACACCCTTCTTGAAGAACTCCATGCTGTTCTCCTCAGGGAAGACCTTAACGGGGAGCTCAAATCACTGAAACGTCTATCGATGCCTTCTCAAAGTCCATAGGTCTCTTCATGTCTTCCTCCACTTTCAAGTAATTCCACTTTAAATTTATTTTTAAGTTAAGGTGATAGTTGTTATAAACACAGCGTATTTCACTTTCTAGATCTGATCCAGCCTATTGCTCTGCCTACTGGATTTTTGACATTCTTGACCTTCGAAGGAAACCTAGCTACAGTCGCCGGTTTCGGTGTCACCAGGGATGGTATGTGTCAAATATAATAATAATTTAATACCTGGGACAATTCCATACAAATTGACCTCGTCCCAAATTAAGCAAAGCTTGTGTTATGGTAGCTAGACAACGATATATTTACTTATATAGATAGATATATACTTAAATACATAGAAAATCCAAGACTAAGGTACAAATACTCGTGTTCGTGTTCATCACACAGATATCTGCCCTCAGCGGGATTGAAACCCGCGACCTCAAGTTTCGCAGTCAGGAGCTCTAACCACATGGCCAGACGGTCGTCATACGACGGTAGTCATTTAAGCAACATCTGTTCCAAGAACGAAAACATATCTGGACCAATATTCAACCCCACCTGTAACTTATGGTAGTTTGTAACATACGTGGCCATAATGACTTCCTGATAGGCTGTACTGTACATGTAGGAGAAGTATGAGCTAGGAAAGCGATACCCAGACTTTCGGACAAATAAAAAGGATCAGTGAAGACAGATTCACAAAACAAATAGACAATGCGAAAGAGTGTCGAAGAAGAGGCAGAGGAAGACCACGATCCAACTACCTAGATCAAATCTATCCATTGATCAAGAATGTGAACGATCAGAGTACTCGAAAACATGGGGCATGTATGATGAAGAGACTGATGAAAGTGGAGCGTAAGATGTATAAGGCTAAAGAGAACTCGCTCCCTTGCCTCATAAAGGACTCAGCGATATTGGAAAATTCTACTGCATAATACAAATTTCCCTGCTCTATGGGAATAAGTTAAATATGATTTAGTGTGGCACATAATTAGCTCCAAGCTATTTAGTCCAAACGAACGAAGCGCAATAACAATATGAGGACATATTTTTGTTTGTAGATTCCTTGGAAATATTTTATACGCTTTGCTTCTTAGATCAGGAGAATATAAGAAACAGGAGTGAACTACACTGCAGTGTAAAATCTTGATATATATATATATATATATATATATATATATAAATTACGTGTCACGTTGTTTGTCCGCGATGGGCTCCTAAACTACTTAACCGATTTAAATCAAATTTGCGCGCCGTATGCAGTTTGATCCAACTTAAAAGATAGGATAGCTTACTTCACAATTGGACCCGATAGATAGGTGGCGCTGCGGTCGTGTTTCAGGAAGTTTAATTTTTCCACCCGGGCGAAGCTGGGCGGGACAGCTAGTAATTTTATATACTTGTACTCTGAAACTATCCAACCCAAGTGCCAAGTATCCAACCGTGAATATAGTTATAAACTACTAAAACAATAGAAAACATATCTTTATTTTACCACGCTGGATAACCGCAAATTCCAAATTCAATTGTGTGAGATAATTTTTGAGTGTTTTGTGAATAATTATGTTATATCAGGAAACTGGGGCATGGAATAATAACCGAGTTTATTTTGCAATCAAATATTCCTTTCAGATGAGTCGATCCAGAGCAACCAGTCCCTCAGACAGGTAACAACCATGGTTGTCAATAATCTGGACTGCGCCACTGTGTATGGTTGGAACGTCATTTCCTCAACCATCTGTACTACCGGCCTCGGTAATATCGGTCCTTGCGGTGGAGACTCCGGCGGCCCTCTAGTTTTCACAGCCAGCGGGGTTCACTATTTGGTAAGTATTTTTATGATGTACTTTCCCACAATGTTCAGATAGGAAAGTAAAATAACATCCAGATTTATCCGAAGATATATCCGGATATGATACCACTAATGTGGTAGTGGTGACTTTTTTCGTAAACGACTGAAGGTTCCTCACGATTGGTTAGTTCACCATATGTATATTGGTGTCGTAAATCAATTTAATTAAGATCGTATTGAGAATCATGAACCTGCAGTTAGCTACTAGCTCAAAACACTTCTCCATACATTAAATGAAATAAGGTAGCCAAAGGCGTAACGACACCCGCACACTTACGCAATGAATATGTATATAAATGTAGATGCCACTATGACGGTGATGGCGAGTCCGACGCCGCGTCTCAGTGACAAATATAGGAACGTCTCTCGATGCTTTTCTTCGCCGTAAAGCGCGTGGTATGATTATGCAGTCTCGATTGCCTCAATAGTGGCAAACAAGCATGAGGTATACTACCTATACCCCCATACTTGGGTACTATTGCTGTAACGAAAAAATATTGTTATTGTATATGCCTAATGATTTGAAAAGAGTAACCATGGAGTTTCTTGCCGGTTCTTCTCCATGGAAGCGACCAACCCGAACCGTGCTTCTTTTTCGACGTTTTATCAGTGCCCACCTGGGCCTATGTGAAATAAAAAGATTTTGATTTTGATTTTGAGGCGTACCGGATGACAAGCGGTTACCTGTTCGGAGAGTTATACTTTTGGCAGCATAATAGGACTATACCTAGCCAAAACAGTATGACAATCTTCCCGTATCCCCAAGGAGCTCATTATTAAAAACCTCATTCATCGCGTATGAAACACAACACAAAGAAATTATGTTATATGGCTACGAACTTCTATGAGGTGGAGGTCCTTCCCCAGTCGAACAGCTCCAAATTCGAACGGGAAACCCGTTATGCCCTACCTGTCTTGTTTTTAAAGTAACAAACACGTAAAGAAAACTTGGAACTTTTATTTTTATTTATTTTATTTTATTTATTGGGGGTAAAAAACAGATACACAATATTAATTATGAGTAGATTCTTACATATATCTTATACGCTAATTGACTTATTGTGTACCCAACACCAATACCCACATAATAAGGTAGTTTAGGTAAAATAATACTGCTGCTATTCTCAAGTAAACTAAACCGTGATTACTTATAATCATTCTCCTACTTTTAATTTTTTTTTTATTTTAATCTAATTTATTAGTATATACATCTGCATGCTCATACATACTTCTTTTTTTAACTTCTTTTGCAGATTGGTGTCGTGTCCTTCCATTCTGCCAGCGGTTGCAATATCGGCTTCCCTGGCGGCTACGCTCGTGTCACCAGTTTTCTTACTTGGATCCAAAATAGACTAAACTGAGAGCAAGAAGATTTCAAGAGAAGAGCAACAGAACTTTTTCTTTCTGATATCTAGATCTACACTTTTTTAAAATTAAATATTCTGATGATATTAAATCTAATTGGTTTTATTTTTAGCCGTGGCGGCCGAGTGGTTTGAGTGAGCGACTCAAAGATCGCTAGTTCGAATCACGACTGAACCAATGAGTTTTTCTGAACTTAAGTACAATGATTAGTCACACCCTGAGCTTTGCGGTGAAGGAAACTATCGAGAGGAAACCTGCATACGTCTGAGAAGCAATTCCTTTGAATTGCTTCTTTACGTATGCAGTCGTTCTTGCATGTAGAAGCGTGACAGTTTGGAGTCCATCGCCGTTTTTCAAACACGACTATTCGTCTTTAAATTTATTTTTGAAAGAATGCAAGTTCAAATCGATGATTTCCTTCAGCATAAAGCTCTTAAAGCTATTGATACTGTACACATTTTCAGGCACGAAGACCACAATACTTAATATTAAAGTCAGCTATAAAAGTCGTTGATGTTAAATTCGAATGGGAAGAACTTTTACGGTGACCGCTTTCCCCAAGTTTACCTTTAAGTAGAAACAAAGGGATTATTGTTGTACAAATTGGAAACGACTAATTAAGACTAAGCTTAATTATATTATCACTATATGGAGTAGATTAAAAGGATTTCCTTGAATTTGATTGAATTCGATATGAAAATTATTTGTTGTGTAATAGTAATTTGCCTTTACACTGATAAGTGTAAAGGCAGATTACTTATCAATTCACCAGTTTCAATGTTTTTAATTACTTGTGTCACGTGTAAATTGTGTTGTTTTACATAAAAATAAAAAATATGGCTCTTAAAT
>JACCPG010003678.1:0-29404 GCA_016069955.1 Drepana arcuata
GTGCTTGAGCTACGGCGATGGACTCGCCATCTGTCATGTCGGCATGCATATACAATAGATATATGTATATACACGCTAATCTAGAAGTTAGCCTTGAAACAATTTCGTTCCAAAAACAAAAAGGCCACGTATAAATCTGCCCCAAAACAATAAAAAGTCGAAGAACAAGTTTACCTGAATTTTCTTTTTTTATCTAAATTACGTAAGGATTGCGTTAAGAGGTTACGGACCGGAAACGGGAAGACATCCATCAAGCTGTATTCAGCCTTAGGCGCAGGATGGGATGAAGGTAAACCTCTATTGAATTAACGCTTTAAAAAAAGTATGAAAACTGGTAGTGATATAAGTGTTTTTTTATACCACAAGGGTGGCAAACAAGCATGCGGTCCGCCTGATGGTAAGCGGTTACCGCCGCATATGGACGCTTGCAACACCAGGAGTATCACTCGCGCGTTGCCGACCCTGCAGGAATCTATTCAGACCCTTCTTGAAGAACTCCATGCTGTACTCTCCAGGGAAAACCTCAACGGGGAGCTCATTCCACAGCCTGAGCGTTCGCGAAAGAAAACTCCTTTGGAAGCGCACAGTGCGAGACCTTTGTGGTTCCAAGGTATGGGGATGAATTCCCCGTCGATGGGGACAGGTGCGGTGGTAGAAGGTGGAAGTGGGCATCATGTCGAACAACAACAAGTACTTACATACATATCATCACGCCAAATTCCTAACAGAGTAAGCAGAGAGTAGAACGCCAGTTCTTTTTAGATTACAGATTTCTTTCGCTTCATCCAGCTTTAGCAGTCTCGTCATACATATAATTATTTATCTATGTATATACGCCATTGTAGCCTTGATTCGTCGATAATTACATGCCACGAGCCCACGACGTTATTCGTCCCATTCTTGAACTTCCCACTGTCCACTATTCCAAGTAATAATACATACATATCGTGACGCCGAGTCCCTAACGGGGTAGGCAGAGAATAAAGAGTGCCAGATCTCTCTAGACTTGCCTCTCGCTTCGTCTACATTCATCAGTATTTCCGTTCCCGTGAGCGTCCGACCGATTTGGCATTTGACCGATCCAGGTAGTTGGAACGTGGTACGAATAAGTACATGGTTTATGTATGTATTTTAGTTATGTGTATTTCTACGTACACATGCATATGATCACGTCCTCAGTAAGCCAGGGTAGGTAGCCAGGGTAGAGTAGGGCGCACGTTTTTTCTAGACGTTTCTCTTCCGCTACATCTACATTCATCAGTCTGTTCAAATGCTGTTTTGCTTTAATATTATGATTAGTTTTCCTTGTACTTTAAGTAAAGGTAAAACCGATTCATCTTGTCAAGTTTTTGTTTTGTAATTTCTTAAGAAAACGAAAACTGGGTATCTTGGTAACTGTATACCTCTGCCTACCACTTCGAGGACCTTTTGGGGAGGCAGGAGGGTATATTATATAAATTGTTTCTTTAAACCGATAATTTAAAACTGTAAAATTATACCAATCTTTGAACTTTAGCGTAGCGATTTGATACATTGTGGTTTCGATTCCTTGTGGTATCAAATCTTTACGATAAAGGAACATATGCTAAGGAAAAGGAAATCTGCATGTGTTCTAAATTAAATTCAAAGCCTAATCGTAGACGTGTCTGAAAGTGGTATTTGAACAAGCTGGTATCCAAATGTGTATCCAAACTAAAGGCCGTGTTTGGTCAGTCAATACATTGTGCTACTGCAGGCTACAATGGCCACTGCCCAGTAGTCCAGCTTCTAATCTCTCGGACAGCGCCGATTTACTGCTACAGTTGCCTCACATAGCTAAACTCTGCTAATGCAATTAGTTCAACGGCTATGTATGACATTTTATCAACAAAGTTTGTATAAGAGTTTGTTTTACGACTCTCTCCCTCCTCTTTCTCTGTCTAACCAAGTAGGAATAATTTAAAATGCATGTTATATCAAATCCGTTTTCACTTGTGTTGAAAGCAGAAGTTGTTATTTATACTCTTATAGTTAATGCTCGAGCTTTTACATTTGTGTCTTTTTTCCGTCATAAAGTGTATTAAAAATAGCACCATATTATGGTATATTAAGGTGGCCAGTTCGAATCCCGACTGTACCAATGAGTTTTTCTGAACTTAAGTACAGTGATTAGTCACACCACGAGCTTTACGGTGAATGAAAACATTGAGAGGAAACCTGCATACGTCTGAGAAGCAATTCAAAGGCGTATGTATAGTCATGCTTGGGCAATGGGGAAAATGGACTGGCCATCTGTCACGTTGGCACATAATATACCTCTGGTGGAAAGTGGGTGTGTGGGTATTACCTACACACCCACACACCTCTGCCTACCCCTTCGGGGACCCTTGTGGGAAGGCGTGAGGATATATTATATTATTATATATATGTATATGTACTTATATCTTCCTTTCGCTTACCCACAAGGGTGGGGTAGGCGTATTATGTAGGTAGTTCCCACATACCCACTTTTCGCCAGAGATTTAGATGGCGAGTCTATAGCCGTTACTCAAGCAAGACTATACATACGCCTTTTCAATTGCTTCACAGACGTATGCAGGTTTCATCTCGATGTTTTCCTTCACCATAAAGCTCGTGGTGTCTAATCTTATCTAATCTAACTAATCACTCTACTTAGGTTTAGAAAAACTCATTGGTATAGTCGGCACTGTAATTCTTTGTGTCGCAGGCAACTAATCAAAGCACTCGGCCACCAAAGCTTTTAATAGATTTACATTGACTCACAAGTCTATACCCACAGACATTTCTGTCCATCTATCATTTCTATTCGATTTTACTTAGCTAAAGCTTAGCGTCTGCAATAAGTTCGGTGCGGAACGTCAATGAAACGAAGACCCATTCAGAATAACAAATGAAATCGTGACGCTCGACTATTCAATCCGCTAAAAGCGCTCGACAATCCCCTATAAATGCGGCATACGTAAAATGACTCCATCTACGATTTATTTAGTCCCTTAAATATATCAATAGTCACAATTCATGCTAATGTCGAAGTAAAGAATTAAAGAAACCACGCCCAAAATGTATCTTCAGACGTTAAAACAGTTGTATATAAAAACCAAGCTACATAGATACATATCGTCACGCCGAATCCCTCACGGGGTTGGCAGAGAGAGCGCCAGTTCTCTCTAAACTTACATTTCTCTTCCGTTACATCTGAATTCGCCAGTATTTTCATAAATGCACGCCGGTACTTTTGACGTTCCCGTCCTTGGGTGTTGCTCGTCCCATCGATTTAGTCTAGGCAACTTGATCTTCCAGTGCCTCTTCCTCCACACACGTGTCTATACTAATATTGTAAAGAGGAAAGGTTTGTATGTAAGTATGTTTGTAAGGAATTGGCTCAAAAAGTGTTGGACCGCTTTTAAAAATTCTTTCACCATTTGAATGCTACATTATCACTTAGAGTAATATATGCTATTTTGATTTAATGAAAAAATATTCATAAAATATGCGTAATATATCTGTTACGTCAATATTTTCTTGCTCATCTTTAGGAAATTTCTTTATGGAAAAAAGCTATCCGGTAAAGTAATGAGGACCTTATATTCAAATGAATAATTTGAGGTTTCTTATTAAAATACTGCGCCGTTGTATATCGATAGTCGATAATCCATCAAGAGGCTATGATTAATTGCCCTTATTATAGACAGCAGGGCCATTCAGAATTCCATTAAAGCGGAGAAGGGAAGCCATGCTTTGTTTTGCTCATAATTATAAAGTATAATATATCTTCCCGTCTTCCCACTAGGGTCTCCCAAGGAAGGCGTTGGCAAAGGTGTACACACAGTACAGATAGTACACACACTCACTCTCCGCCAGAGATATATTAGGTGGAAACGTGATAGATGGGCGTGATAGACGCCGTTACATAAGCACGTCTACTCGTCTATACTCGTGCATAGTTATGCCCTGAATTTCTTCTCAAACGTCTGCAGGTTTCCTTTCGATGTTTTCCTTCACCTTAAAACTCGTGGTGTGCCTAATCACTGTACCTTAAGTTGAAAAAAAACCAACCAAAACTGCTCTATCTACTTTGCCACCACGGCTACTGTGAATAAATAATAATAATACTTGATGTTTTCCCTCGACGTTAATTTCACGGTGTGATTTTTCACTGACCTTAAATCTGGGTTCAAACTTGCAATGTTTTCGTTGCAAGCTAATCCTAAAACCGCTCTGCCACCACGGTTCGTAACGACAAGTATTATAATTGACTTGATTTAATTGTCAAACGTTTAAACCAGCACAACAAGACAACGTCTACATTCGGCCGAGGGAAGTTACCGCAAAAACTCCGGCTCTAGAAACACAATGGGCGAACTTCGGTCTTGGCAAAGTTCCTCTATCTGAATGTCCCTATTTAGGAGTCATTTATTTGATATCGAAGTTGTCCTGCTGTCAACTTATTCTTTAAACGTTGTACACGTCTTTGTATAGACACTACATGAATAATATTATTTTATTTCCATAAAGATTTCTCACAAAAGAATCAAAAATGTTTGCATTAAATTAAAATAAAATATTTATAAATAATAATAATACTATATCTTCACGCCTTCCCACAAGGGTCCCCGAAGGGGTAGGCAGAGGTGTATAGGTAATACCCACACGCCCACTTTCCGCCAGAGGTATATAAGGCGCCAACGTGACAGATGGCGAGCCCATCGCCATTACTCAAGCACGACTATACATACGCCTCTGAATTTCTTCTCAGACGTATGCAGGTTTCCTCTCGATGTTTTCATTCACCGTAAAGCTCGTGGTGTGACTAATCACTGTACTTAAGTTCAGAAAAAACTCATTGGTACAGTCGGGATTCGAACTTGCGACCTTTGCGTCGCAGGCAACTGCTAGAACCACTAGGCCACCACGGCTTCTTTTTTACTTATTATAAGTTATCACTTCCTCCTAAAAACTGAGTTAGCTAAACAATTTAAGTTAATTATACACTTTAGTTGTTGTGTATTTTTTATATGTTTTGTCATGTATTTGGTTTTCTCCCAGGAAGCATGGCATTAAGTGACACTGTGAACAACATTTTACTAATTTTGCTTACACACGTTAGGGGCCTCTGTAGCCCGGGGGCCTGTATCATTGTTACGGCTGATACTACGGTAGTTACGCGTCTGATGTGAATATACCTGTTGAAGATGAGGAAGTGTTCCAACTACCTACATCGATAGTTTAGTTCTTGAAACTGCTGGATATGTATGATAACTTATATTACAGAGGTGTGTAGGGTAAATGGTATTAAAATTCAAATTGTAGACTTCCTCTAGTGGGAGTTCGTGAAGTAGAATTGGAAAATATGGTTTATGTTTCCTGAAAGAAAATAGTTGTTTTGCTACCTTTAGGTAGTAATCATACGAACGACTAATTGTATCGTTCGCGCGCTGCTGACCAAAGAGAATCTTTCACACCCTTTTTTACGAACTCCTTGGTGTATGTACTCTTTAGGAATATCCTCAACGGGGAGTTCATTATGATGTGAAAAGTTCATAGCATGTGAAAATAAATGAATGTAGCTGTGTCACGTAGGTTTAGAAATTTACTTACTTTAAAGAAAGAAGAGATTGGTTCTGAATAGAACGATCGCATATGAGTAGCAGTACGATCTACGGCCAGGAAATCGACCACTCGTCTTCACTGCTCAAAAAACAGTGAAAGATGTTTTCGATTTACTTGCACTGCACTGCGTCTAGAATCTAGGCAATTCTCTTTTACTTTATGTACAAACAAATCGAGCAGTTAGGTGAAGTCGCGACCGCGTCGGCAAAGCTTGTACAATTGTTTATTTGTTGTTCAACTCCAGTTGGTTGTTTTATTGTGTTTGTCTCCAGACGAGCTCAAGGGGTGCCGTTTGTCACTCGACTCTCAGTATATTTGTTTTCATTTTACTGATTCGAAGTTCCGTGTTCTTTGTTTGGAACATCTTTGTGTAGACAATGCCAGTGATTGAAGTCCTTTAAACTGAGTTAACTAAATGGGATTATCGTAATTAGAAAAGTTATACAGCTAAATTCTGTAACCTTCTGTTATCTTATTTCTGCGATGTTCCGAGCCTACTAATAACATTTTTAAGCAGTGTTGTGCTCATGGGGTGAGTAAGGTTTCTGTCTCTCAACCGCATGTAGTTGTACGCGCAGGATAGGAAATGTGAATGGACGAGAGGAGGAGCAGGATCTCTTTATTTTTTCCTACTGCTAGCAGAATAACTCCACTTAATTAAAGATAAGCAGTGCGCGAATGATACCTCTGTTGTTAGAACGCCAAGCCAGGCATGTAAGCCTCGTTCACGAGCATAAAATTAGGTTATATTGGTTATTTTTATCTGGAATTAAATATATCACATGTCTTAAAGCAGCCGTGGTGGCCGAGTGGTTTGAGCAGTTGCCTGCGACGCAAAGGTCGCAAGTTCGAATCCCGCCTGTACCAATGAGTTTTTCTGAACTTAACTTAAGTACAGTGATTAGTCACACAACGAGCTTTACGGTGAAAGAAAACATCGAGAGGAAACCTGCATACGTCTGAGAAGAAATTCAAAGGCGTATGTATAGTCGTGCTCGAGTAACGGCGATGGACTCGCCATCTGTCACGTTGGTACCTAATATACCTCTGGCGGAAATTGGGTGTGTGGGTATTACCTATACACCTCTGCCTACCCCTTCGGGACCCTTGTGGGACGGCGTGAGGATATATGATATTATGTCTTGTCTGAAGGACGGGAACGTTAAGAGTACTCGAAACCGACGAGCATGTATGAAGAGACTGATGAATGTGGACGAAGCGAAAGAGGTATGTAAGTCTAGAGAGAACTGACGCTCTATACTCTCTGCCTACCCCGTTAGGGACTTGGCGTGATGATATGTATGTATGTATATGTCTTAAACTACCTAATAGTCTATCTCTGTGGCAAATTTCATTCGATTCCATTCAGTTGTTCTGGTATAATTGCATAACAAACATTCTCACAAATTTCCGCTCAGGATTATTATTAATATCGCAGTCAGTCAATTTTTGGAATTTGTACAACAGGTTTGTCAACCTTTAGTCGTTCATCGCTCCTATATTTATGTCCAAATAAACATGAAAGCAATGTTAATGACATGCTCAGATCATTACTCTCAGTTGGTATTCAACCAAATTGCGATGAGCGGACGCCTGGAATTGTGACCAAAATTACATTACCATAATATTACGAGAGTAGGTTTGATTGCAATTAGCCGACATTATTGACCAATGCAATTCTATTGACATTCTATACTAAGCTCGTATGATTGGCAAGTTACTAGTACACATAATGAACGTTTACATTGGTATGAAGTAGTGTTAGTTTCCGATAGGCTAGCTTTGCGGTTTGCTATTATTTGGGCTTAATTTGTATTTACAACTTTATTGTTTTATTTCAAAGCCGCGGTGACTGGGTGATTCGAGTCGCATAAAATGCAAAGATTGCCAGTTTGAATCCCGAATGAACCAGTTCGTTTTTCTTGACTTTAGAATAGTGATTAGTCACACCACGAGCTTTACGGTGTATGAAAACGAGGGGAAACCTGCATATGTTTGAATTTATAGTGCATGTATGGATGGACTCGCCGTCTATTACGCTGGCACTTACATATATATATCTATCCCGTCCAGCTTCGCCCGGGTGAAAAAGTTAAGCTTCCTGAAACACGATCGCAGCGCCACCTATCGGGTTCAATTGTGATGTAAGCTATCCTATCTTTTAAGTCGGGTAAAACTGCACACGATGTGCAAATTTGATTGAAATCGGCTAAGTAGTTTAGGAGCCCATCGCGGACAAACAACGTGCCACGTAATTTATATATATTAAGATATGTATGTATTATTCCAAAGTTGTGTTATTCATGTATATATTATAAACGATTTCACTCACACCTCTTTACGGAGCAGATGTTCACAGCCACAACGTACTCAAGCTCAGACCAATCAAAGTGATATATTCAACCACGAAACAGAATTCCGTAAATTTAATTTTAAAACATACACGATACTCGAGTGAAAGCGTATGTTTCGCCATCATACGTCTTCCTGACATTCCATTTGGATGAATATGTTACAGCCTGAATTGTGAAAGCAGGTGTGCTGCAGCTCCGTGGCAAAACAGCCTAAGTGCAGCACGCGGTCAAAACGAACGTCACGTTCTCCAAATGTGATTAAACGGTGGCTGTAACACCGAACACGTTCGGCGAACAAGCGCATTTGGTGTCTGGACTCGCAAATTACGTCGATTTACTCAGAGAAAAAAATAGTAAAGAAATAAATAATAATATAATATATCTTCACCTCTTCCCACAAGGGTCCCCGAAGGGGTAGGCAGTGGTGTATAGGTAATACCCACACACTCACTATCCGTCAGAGATATATTATGTGCCGACGTGACCGATGGCGAGTCCATCGCCGTTACTCCAGCACGACTATACATACGCTTTTGAATTTCTTCTCAGAAGTATGCAGGTTTCCTCTCGATGTTTTCCTTCACCGTAGAGCTCGTGGTGTGACTAATCACTGTACTTAAGTTCAGAAAAACTCATTGGTACAGTCGGGGTTCGTACTTGCGATCTTTGTATCGCAGGCAACTGCTCGAACCACTCGGCCACCACGGCACGACACGGAGTAAAGAAAGATTTAAGAAACCCATACTTATAATGCAAAAGTGTCTGGAAGAAAATTATGTTTCAACTAATTAGATATAATCAATTTCACATTTAAGAATGGAACGTCGTACTCGATATCAACGAACATATTATATGACACGTCTGTTGAAAAATATAATTACTTATTAGTTATTTGAAAAAAAAACTGGTTATAAATAATTTTAAACTTATAATAAGTTTGACTAAGAACTAGGTTCTCACAACAGACATTTTATATGTAAGTAAACATGTATTTCATTGAAAAGGAGATAAGTGCACGCACATAAGAGACAGCAACAGTGAAGACAATTCGCTCGAGCTGTCAATTGAGTGGGTAAAATTTTCAAACAATAGCGATGCGCATGCGCCTGTCGGTGCACTGTTGCTTTGCGCGCGTGTGTTTAGGTATATACAATTAGTTTAGTTTCTTGTATGTAACTTTTATTTCAGTAATTTATATCTCACACACGCCCATACACTCACTCACACTAAACACTCACACATACACATACACATACACATACACATACACATACACATACACGTACACATACATATACATAATACATACACACACACACACTCTCACACTCTCACACACACACACACGCACACACTGTTATTTACTGTATATCCTGTATCTATTGGAACTGTGACCCTCTATCCGGGGATGAGTGTTAATGTCTGCGACACAGTTTATAACTACTGCAGGCATTATCGCATAAAATGTTTGTTCCGTAATTAATAAATAAAGGAAAAAATAAAAAATAATTTAAATATTTTATTTAAATTAAAAAGTTTCTTCAGTATACAAAAAATAATCTTTGCTTTTATCATCATCTTTTAAGTCTATCTCTGTCCACTGCTGAATATAGGTCCCATTGCGTTGCAGGCAACTAATCAAACCACTCAGCCACCACGACATCTTCACTTTGTAACGAACATATACATTGTACCGCCGTAGTGTCACGGTGTAACGCACGCCGGTGTATCGTTCAGTTATTTTCGCTACGGAACAAGTAATGGCTCACATTCATTTCGTACATACGCGATATTCGTACATGATTTGTGGTTTAAGCTCGAATAATGTGTGAGGCTGTGTTGTATACCTCTTTGATTTCGTAGTTTTCGTTCAAACGTTGTCTGTAATCTGATCTTAGCATTCCAATTGAAGCAATGGAGATTCTGAATAAACGCTAATCACAAATGGCTGAATTCATTTAAAATATGTGTTTTTTTTATATACCACTGGGGTGGCACACAAGCATGCGGCCCGCCTGAGCGGTAAGCGGTTACCGCCGCCTATGAACGCTTGCAATTCCAGTAACATGACTGTAGGAATCTTTTCACCCTTCTTGAAGAACTCCATGCGGTACTGTCCAGGGAAAACCTCAACGGTGAGTTCATTCCACTGCCTGAGCGTTTGCGGAAACTCCTTTGGAAGCGCACAGTGCGAGACCTTTGTGGTTCCAAGGTATGGGGATGAATCCCCCGTCAATGGCCAGAGGTACCGTGGTAGAAGTTTGGCGTGTATATGTGTCCCTTATGACCCTTACGTGGATTCAAATAAAACATTAAATGCTAAAGTATCTAACGAATATCGGCGTTTAACGAATGCTCACTAGAACGTTTATCTAAACGGCCATTGTGGTTTCTTACATTTCTTTTATGAGGCTCTTGTCGTAATATTTGGGGCAGTGATACAAAGTCCTTTATGAGCTCACATCCGTCCATACATGGGCGGGCGGCGACTTAACAACCTTCGATACAACCTGATATGCTCTGTTACTTTTTACGGCTTTCCTGAAGCTCTCGTATTCAATGTCAGTTAATTTTTGTTCGTGCATTTTATACGGGACATTGACCGTTGACACCAACGCCGATTAAAATGTACCATCTGTATACTGGTTTGTCGTAATTCTAATTATTTTTACTTTTATCCAACTTTTTATGAAGTTCCTTAGCGCCATCCCTCGTGTCATCCTAAATGTTTTTTTTTTAGTTTTAAGTGCTATTTACATGAAGGATGGATCTTTAATTTTTCATCGAATTGTATTTAGGTGGTTGACTTCTTCTGCATTCTAGGCATCGGGTTAGCACCCCTTTTAGCCGGAGAGATGCCGACGTCCCCCTTTTTCAAGCACAGCCCGTACCTACACCTTCGAAGGTTTTCTAGAACGAATGCAAGTTTATTCTCTGTTTCCTGTCACCGTAACAGTCGCTGAAAAATTACTGAACATGAGGTCGAAAAAAATTTGTGTATACCGCCGGGTTTCGATCCTGTAATTGGCGTGTTATTACTTGAGGTCACCACGGCTTTGGCGCGGAATTAGATAACGTATTTTTTTATAACATTGGGGTGGCTAACAAGCATGTGGCCCACCTAATGTTTAGCGGTGTCCGCCGCCTATGGACGCTTGTAATATAAGGGACATCGCTAGCGCGTTGCCAATCCTGCAGAAATCTTTTCACATCCTCCTTGAAGAACTCCATGCTGTACTCTCCGGGGAAACCTCAACGGGGAGCTCATTCTACAGCCTGACCGCTCGCAGAGTGAAACCTCTTTGAAACCGCATAGTACGAGACATTTTCACGAGTGAAAATATAACTGACTAATAAACTGACCAACACTATAAAACGTTAGAGTGATCCAATAAATTCCACCGAAACCCTCAAAGAACAATTTTCGAATTTAATTAACAGTACTGTAATTTGAAAGGGTATTAATTGCTACGTTTGCCGCAAGAAGGTTGCTGCCCTCTTCGTTCTTCAATTATATTTAAGTACTTAAGTTATATAGTAGTTACTCAAAATCAGCGAGCATGTATTAAGAGACTAATGGATGTGGATGGAGTGAAAGATAAGTTTAGAAAGAACTGGCGCTCTACTCTTTCTACCTAACTCGTTAAGACCTCATGATGAACTTTTGACTTTCAGTATATTTTCAAGGTAGGTTACTTAGTATACTTAGTGCCTTTTTGATTTTCTTATACTACTCAAACGTGGGCAGTCCATCTGGGGGTAGGCAGGCCGCCTCAGAAGACACCCTGTGAGAGCCGGTACAAATCACCTCATATTCTTGAACAACGCTATGCCGTAGGAATCAAATCATATCAAGACATGGGACGCTCAATGAATACCATACTCTACTAACATTAATGTGAAAGTTAGTCAGGATGTTTGTTACTCTATAACGCAAGTGCTGCTGAACGGAATTGGATGAAATTTTGAGTTAAAGATAAATTATTAGCTAGATTAACACATTGGATATGTAGGATATCCAGACAAATGATTACCAATGAATACCGACCATCGGTCATTATTGCTACACGATATACCTACTGAGATTTAGATTTGCTTGTTAGTTTGTTTTGATGTTTTCTAATTATTATTTTTTTATTTTTGATGTGAAAACTTCTTCTATACACGCGCTATACGGGTGAACAAAAACCATGAAACTCGCGTATTCGTCACCGAAAAATTTCCATCAGCTATATATAACCAATTCTTGTAATGATATTGGAAAAATATTTATATGGAAATGAAAAAAAAATCCTATATCCTCACGCCTTCCCACAAGGGTCCCTGAAGGGGTAGGCAGAGGTGTATAGGTAATACCCCAACGTGACAGATGGCGAGTCTATCGCCGTTACTCAAGCACGACTATAAATACGCCTTTGAATTTCTTCTCAGACGTATGCAGGTTTCCTCTCGATGTTTTCCTTCACCGTAAAGCTCGTGGTGTGACTAATCACTGTACTTAAGTTCAGAAAAAACTCATTGGTACAGTCGGGATTCGAACTTGCGACCTTCGCGTCGCAGGCAACTGCTCGAACCTCTCGGCCACCACGGCTAATAACGGCCAAAAAAAATTTATACTGTGCATATATGTACATAGATACAACTCACACATTACATAGTTTTCACTTCTATCGGCAGTCCCCATAGACTGTCCCGCATTGAACCGCAAGTGAACTTTATAATGTGGTACTCAGTATTCAATGTTCGACAACCAGTGTACTTGGCTCTCTAGGTACCTTTTCATTCTGGATCTCGAATTCCAAGCCTCTCACACGGTCATTACCCTGGAAGATTTATGTACGGGACGTTGTCACAAATCAACAATATGACAATGTCACGCAACAAAAATAACGGTCGGGTAAAAGTTTGCGTACACTCATTTTGGCCACACGAGTTGCCAAGTCACAACTTTTCCGCTCCAGTGTGGGCTTTTTATGTAGATTTAATAAAAAATATTTGGAGCCGAGCTCAGGTGACGTAATGGCACTGTGAATTTGGACGTCACACTTCGCCTTATTACACCGGTGCGAGGTATATAATACGATGGCAAAAGCATCTTTTGTTTATGGTCCTCAACCTTCCCAATTATTTTTGGGCCGGCTTCAGGCGACGGTTTCGCGAAGTTACCGTCTGATCTCAACCACCCAATTACTGCGAATTATAAGCCTAATTCTATGTTATTGATATAATATACTATATAATATATCCTCACGCCTTGCCACATAGGTCCCCGAAGGGGTAGGCAGAGGTGTATAGGTAGTACCCACACACCCACTTTCCGCCAGAAACATATTTTATGTGCCAACGTGACAGATGGTGAGTCCACCGCCATTCTCAAGCACGACTACACTTACGCCTTTGAATTGCTACTCAGACGTATGTTGGTTTCCTCTCGATGTTTTCCTGCACCGTAAAGTTCGCGGTGTGACTACTCACTGTACTTAAGTTCAGAAAAAAATCATTGTTACAGTCGGGATTCCAACTTGCGATCTTTGCGTCGCAGGCAACTACTCGAACTACTCGGCCACCATGGCATAAGTAGTTCATCTAATATTCTGTTGTAGGAACGATGCAATAGACAGTCAGCTATTCTTCCTATATACATACATATGTCCGAAGAAACATAACGCGCCTTCAATCACATGTTCACTAAGGCCATTTGCTATAAGAAGTTTCATTCAGTCTCAGACAACAATCTCACTATTATTATTAATGATAGTTTGTGAGATGTTACTCTATAAGGCAAGTACCTAAAAGGATTTGCGTGTCAAAATTTAAATTTAAATTCACAAATCTTTAGTTGTTACGAACAAACCTTTTTTAAATTTATGTTTTAGCTCTAAGGTTTTCATGCATGCTGTGGTTTCATTCACAAAAAAATAGTTTATAACATAGCTCTAATAAATAAATAACGCCATTTATCATTGAGATTAAATTTTACGTGGGTATTATATTTCACGCACATCTACTATAATATTCGGTATTATTATTTCCTTATACAAATACAATATGAGTACGCTACAAGCGCCCAACAAAGTATGTATTTAATGAAGTTATGATTGATATTTTATGTGCCGGCTACAAATGCCATCAAGCGATGAATGACGACGTCCCGAGGCTATTATCGTAAATCGAAATTACCATTATTAACAAGCTCAAGTGATAGGATGTAGCGGGTGATATGTATAATATTAATAATAAAGTTAAAATAATAATAAAATACCTCGACGGATTCGAACTTGCGACCTTTGCGTCGCAGGCAATTGCTCGAACCACTCGGCCACCACGGCTCTTATATATATATATGTATATAAGCCGTATATATATATATATATATATAGATAGAATATCCAAGACTAAGGTATAAATTCTCTCGTGTTCCTCACACAAAAATCTGCCCTCAGTGGGAATCGAACCCGCGACCTCAAGCTTCGCAGTCAGGAGCTCTGACTGCTAGACCAGAAGGCTGTCGTAATGTTGCTACTGATGTGTGATTTCTGTGTCTTGGAACAATTCCACACAATTCAAAGTAATCTCTAGCTTAGCAGAGCTTAAACTATGAGAACCGGGTAACGATATAAACACCTGGTAGTAGAGATGCACATATTTGGATTGTATGTTCGTTTTAATTACCTTCCTTAACGCATTTTGTGCCTTTTTTTATTAATACGCTTTTATTAGCTTGAGACGGATGTATGTTAGTATGTAACGGAATCTTTGAACATGATTTTAACCCCCTTCAAAACGTCGGATTAACTCGAAATTTGGCATACTTATTAAGGACCGATGACAATTCAATATTTTAAACATTTTGACCCGTTATCCTTACTAGGATAATCAGGATCAGCGATTTTTTATATTCATTTTTGCACTGCTGAGCAAAAGTGCTGATGCTGATTCGAAAGATAAACTTGATAATACGCTACGTAATAATCGTTAAAATAATCGCTAAAGGAATCACAAAAAAATTAATAGTTGGATTTTCTACAAAAAGTGTATATTTTTAATTTTTTTAACTATTATTTATTTCACAACACTTTCGCATTATATATATATATATATATATATATATATATATATATATATTTCATCGAATTTCACTATCCTTGCTGTAAGTCAAAACCATTGTTACATTCCGACATCTCTATAGTTAAACTATGTAGTTGTTTTGCGAATCTCTTCATTGTAAATTTAATTTATTGTGTAATAAAATTTATGCCAAAGCACTTAGATTAGTACACTACAAATTACTTTTCCTATAGTAAAATAATTCCGTTGCACAAAACTGACTTATTATTTTACGCCCGCTTCTGTGTGTAACGAGGAGCACGGCATTAATATAAGGACACGTATTATTGATGCGGTGTGTTCGTATTGGTCATAATATGTTTATTATAACAGGGATACGTCAGCGAATGTACCTACGTATCACAGTGTATGCATTAACTCCAAATTGATGAAAACCATTACTTAGAGCCGTGGTGGCAGAGTGGTTCAAGTAGTCGACTGCAACGAAAACATTGCAAGTTGGAATCCTGACTGTGCAAATTAGTTTTTATTAATTTATATACGGTGAATATTTACACCATAAACTTTACGGTGGAGAAAAATATCAAGAGGAAACCTGTATACGTACTGTATACGGGAAGGAAATCATAGACTTATGAAGACTTCAAAATCAGTCCCGTTGTCACCAAAATATATTTCCGGCGAAAAGAGGTCGAGTTAGTACCCTCTTCTTTTACCGAAGCGGGGTTGGGAGGGCTGGCTAGTATCCTTAACATCTAAATGTGGTTCTTATTACACCTTTACCTGTAAGCCTTCCGGGACCCTTGTTCGCTTGAAGATTTACAAATGTTATACCAACGAATCGATGGTCACGGTCAGATATAATATGCAGATACATGTAATGCGGAGACAGGGGTTCGGGAGAAATCTGGGACATGTCAATCCCAGTTTTTTTCCTTTTTATTTATAGATTTTCGTAAAAGTCGTTTTACTTAAACTTACGAGTGGTTCTATATTGCTCTTTCTGAAAGAATCGTAGTGTAGGACTTAGTTCACACAAAGTCGAGATTAAGGTTCAAGGTGGTACCACAAAAATTCAAGGCATATGGTAAGGAAGAAATGCCAGACATTAATAGCACCATAGTACCAATTACGAGTAGATATATGTTTCGGTCAGGTTGGCACCATATAAAAAAATTAAAAAATATATAATATAAATATATTATAAATAATATATCCTCACGCCTTCCCACAAGGGTCCCCGATGGGGTAAGCAGAGGTGTATAGGTAATACCCATACACCCACTTTCAGCCAGAGGTATATTAGGTGCCAACGTGACAGATGGCGAGTTCATCGCCGTTACTCAAGCACGACTTTACATACACCTTTGAATTTCTTCTCAGGCGTTTGCAGGTTTCCTCTCGATCTTTTCCTTCACCGTAAAGCTCATGGTGTGACTAATCACTGTAATTAAGTACAGAAAAACTCATTGGTGCAGTCGGGATTCGAACTTGCGATCTTTGTGTCGCAGGCAACTGCTCGAACCACTCGGCCACCACGGCTTCTCACGGTAAAATATAACTAGTGCGGAAAGTGGGTGAGTGGGTACGACCTATCTACATCTCTGCCTACCTCTTCACGCATTATTATATTTTCTTTTATTATATTATATATGATATGATTATATATACATAATCATGAAATAAGCATTGCTATCCAGCGTGGCAATGCAGCTAGTCTTCTTGGCACGTTGCCTCGGGATACCGATTTGGGACAAATATTTTATCTGTAAGTAGTAAGTTTCAACTGTTCTTTGTAAATATTGTTAGTTGTTGTTATTGTAAATAAATACCATCATGAAATTAATATTCTTAAGTAATTATGTTCATTCACACAAATTGTATGAATTAACGTCAATTCTGGAATGAAGCTCAAGCTCAAGAGAGGTAGGGCATAACGGGTTTCCCGTTCGAATTCGGAGCTGCCCGACTGGGGCAGGACCTCCACCTTATAGAAGTCCGTAGCCAAATAACACATTTTATTGTGTTGTGTTCCTACGCTGTGAATAAGGTTTCCAGTAATGAGCTCCTTGGGGAGGGGGAGGATTGTGGCCGTATGCTTGTTTGCCACTCTTGTTGTATAAAAAAAAATAACAGTGTGTATGGCTTGGATGAAGGGTGTTATGATTATATGTAGATGAGGCATAGCTATTGGTGATTTATAATAATGTACATTATATGCAAGTCTTTGTTTTTCCCCAGCCATTGTTCATTTCGGCTAACCGGCCAAACAGTATCGGCCGGACAATCGCGAACAAATAGCGCAATTTGTCTTGTTTTTTGTATGCCACACTCGACGCGAACACACGGATGGGAAGCTTGACAGACAAAAATGTTCGATCATTAAAAATATGTCTTTAGTTTTATGTGTATATTCTATAGTAAATTAATTATGTGTCAGTCAATTTAAGTGGCATCGTATTTCAGAAAAGTCTGTATATTTCTTATTTAACTTTATTTATGGATAATAGACACGCCAAAATACAATATAAATACAAATACAAATAGTCTTTATTTCGGATAATACATTGGTTTCGTTACAATTATTTCGGCTCAAATTATTATACAAAGATCTTCAATATTATTGACATTGGATTTTCATGCATTATATTTTAATCGATTAGTGAAGGTACAATAATAATTTATTCTATAGGTTAATTTCACAAAACGCCACGCCACGCGACTCGCCAAAAAGCTAACTTCAAATTACGTACGTACATACATACATACATATCATCACGCCGAGTCCCTAACCGGGTAGGCAGAGAGAATAGAGCGCCGGTCCTGTCTAGACATGCATACCTCTTTGCTTTCGTTCATATTAATCAGTCTCTTAATATGCTCTTGACGTTCCCGTCCTTACTTATGTAACGTACGGACAAAATCGTATGCCAGTATTCTTTCTGCAATCAAACGCGCGATTCAATCACTATGTACATTTTAACACCACAATAAATACCTAACCGTGTCCTGGCGAATAAATTATTTTATTTCTTATGTTATTTAATTTCATTTCATCTATCTTTAATCTTTCCATTCAACCAGCTATATAATGCAATTTTACTTTTCGTGTAGAGTTATAATAAGTACAATAATATATAGTATTATAATAGAAAACTAAAAGACTACATTTATACTCGTCATCCTTAGCGTCTATGAGTTTAGTATAAACGTGCGTGCGGGGCAAAGGGAGAAAAAATCCCGTTTGATTGTCACAGCGCCATGAATATGCATCGATATGTATCAAAGGACCGTTTCGTTGGCCGCGCCAGCTTAACGCGCACCAGTTCCGACGCGTCACAATTGTGACAAAAGCCGGGATTATCGTGTGCCACAGTTGTGCTCATACAAGTGGCACATTATGACACTGTGCTCGTATCAGATTGCACCGGAATTGTAGAATAAATATACAATACTTTTTGTTAATAGACACACTTAGATGTATACCTATATATTTATTATATATTTATTTCAAAAATTATATATATAGGTAAGCTAACAGCTGTATAACCAAAGCATTTATAAATGTACACTTATAGTAAAAAAGAAAAAAAACATATGCTGTATACAAATAATTAGGCAAATTATACAATGAATCAATATATGACTACATGCGGAGATACAAATGTATGTGCCGACGTATTGTGCCGACAGTGTCGCTAAACAAGTCCAACTGTGGGTACTGAGCGAGCATGTCATTCATAGCTACGATGGCGCGCGCTGAGGGCGCGGCCTCAGCACGGCGCGTGCGTGTGGGCACGGCGCAGGCAAACAACTACCCCTATCGCAGGCAAATAACTAGACCCTAATAGGGCAGTCGTGAAGGTGTGTATATGTAGGTAGCCTTAGTAACTCCTCATAAAATCCCATCAAAATTGGGCCAGCCATTTAAGTGATACCCGAAAAGAACAACACTGGCGTAGAACCGGGGAGGCCTATACCCAGAAGTGGGTGCATGTGGGCTGATTATGATGATGATGGCGACGAAAAAAACAGACATACGGACAAAAAAAATGTGTCTTTATGTGTATTAAATATAAAAACTCTTATTCTAATATTAAAACTGCACGCTTCAATTTAACTTATTACTACAGAAAAATATTTAAAAAAAACACTGTAGGTATCGAAGCCACTAATGCGTATATTCAATTCATTTAACGCCTTAAGTACGAACCCGTAAAATAAATGTATTTTCATCGCCCGATAGAAAAGCGATTCAGTAGTCCTCGGTGCAAGCGATCAATGATCATACATCAAACAGATGTGACACGCGAACTAAATTCTTTCTACTATTTCCACCGAGCTTATTTATCGCCTGTCGATTCATTGATACGTCGGGAACGATAATAGCCTTAAACAATTTAGTTTATTTCAGTTGAACGAAGAAAAAGAGGTCTGTAGTAGGTATAGCTGGCGTTCTGCTTTTTACCCCGTGACGCAGTGCCAGCCAATGACGTGACGACCGTCTGGTCTAGTGGTTAGAGCTCCTGACTGCGAAACTTGAGGTCGCGGGTTCGAACCCCACTGAGGGCAGATATTTGTGTGATGAACACGAGTATTTGTACCTTAGTCTTGGATGTTCTATGTATTTATGTCTATCTATATAAGTAAATATATCGTTGTCTAGTTACCATAACACAAGCTTTGCTTACTTTGGGACTAGGTCAATTTGTGTGGAATTGTCCCAGGTATTTATTATTATGATTATACATACATATCATCACGCCGAGTCCCTAACGGGGTAAGCAGAGAGTATAGAGCGTCAGTTCTGTCTAGACTATTAGGTATAAGATATTTTAAACTCAAAGAATTTATTTTATTAACTACATGCCGTAACAATTATTGTTGTGGAGGCAAGTTAAAAGATACCTGTGATAGATAGAATACCCCAATATAGATATAGATCAAGCGGACCGCATGCTCGTTTCCACCCTTGTGGTTTATAAAAAAAAAGATAATAGCTACGCACCCCGCCTCATAATCTACCCCGATCTGTTTCTGATGGAAAATTCAACGAAAGATCTTAAACCTTAGTTGGAGTGATCTGTCATTGGCGCGACGCTAAGCCGGGACACTCGATATTGAATTACGCTATTGAATTCTTTTAAGATATTGCTTTGGAGATAAGAGCATTTTCATGAGACACTTTCCGATACCTATTTATAAAACAATTTAACGACACACTCACTGATCTGGTAGTATCAAGAGTTCCAGGTTCATGTTTAAATGTTTTGTTGAGTTTATTTACTTGTAACTTAAAACGCTTGTAAGCCAATCATAGTAAATTTTTAAATATTAGTTTTTTTTCTTTTATACAACAGGAGTGGCAAATAAACGTATGGCCCACCTGATGGGAAACGGTTACCGTAGCCTATTTACGCTCACGATACCGAAGTATCACTTGCGCGTTTCCACTCTGTGTTTGGAGAGTTATAGTGTGTTGGCAGCTTAATGGGTTTAATCCCTCTGCTTCCAGCACAATGTAACAATCCTCCCCCCTCCCCAAGGAGCTCATTACTGGAAACCTTATTCGCCGCGTAGGAACACAAAACAATAAATTGTGTTATTTGGCTACGGACTTCTATAAGGTGGAGGTCCTGCCCCAGTAGGGCAGCTCCAAATTCGAACGGGAAACCCGTTATGCCCTACCTCTCTTAGTATTCTGGGTATGGCAGAGGTATCACGGCAATAGTATAAATGCAGATGCTATACGATCGCTTTGAAAAGTATGTGGCGTAACGACATTGATTCGAAATGAAGAGATTTGCCAAGCAGCTTACGTGAACAAGAGTACGATTGTAAAGATGAAGAAAAGGTTACATTGGTTCGAGCATATAGAAAGGTCATCCTTTCTGAAAGCAGAAAGAGTGACGAATCAGAACAACACAAAATTGTCTGCAAGAAAAGAAAGTTCCAACTAGTCACTAATAATAGAAACCGGCGAGGATGTACTAAGAGATCGATGATATGGATGACATAAAAGAAGTCTGTCGGAATATAGAAAACTGGTGCTCTACTCACAGAACTGTCATACAGTCTCCTAGAACTTAATACGTGCGGAAATGATATGTATCCTTCTTCTTGATTTATACCCACGACCTTTAACATAAAGAACAAAGGATACACCAAAGATTAAATGTCTACTTTTCATCGTACAAATTCCGAACAGGTACTTTTTCAATTAAATTGAAAAGATTGCCAACATCGAGAAAAACATTAGCGAACTTTGGTGCTTACCGAGCATCCCACCAGTCCCTTAATTATACGGGTAAAAACCCAATTATTCCGACTGTTCCAATCGTAGGAATGTTTTACAAAGAACTATACATAGGCTGGATAAACTATCTTTAGGCGCAGTCTCACATACATTTTGCAAACAAATGAAATAATATAATATTTTATATGCTTGACGCGCACTTTCGAATTTCAAAATTCCTCGCATTCTTAATTCCAGTGTTCAAACCTTCGTGCAGCTACGGAACATATCCAGTATTGTTAAGTCCAAGTTGCCTAGGTTCGCGGTTCCTTCTCCGCTAATTAAAAGGCGCCGGTTACGCAAATTACCAGCATTATGGTTTCATCAGACCATTATTACTTCCGACTTAATGGCCTCTCCCCGAAAATGGTACAATTATATTTTATGCCCGTATTGTATAGGAACCGAAATTGTTGGGCAGCCATTTTGGTATGACGTCATAATGTAAGGAGGCTGTTTTTCATGGAATAGTTTGATATGATTTTGAAATATGGCTATTAACAATTTTGGAGGACAGCCTTTTAGACCTTCACGGTTAGCGTTTGGCGTTTTGCCCCATGGGATGTGACTTTGTCTAGTAGATCCTAATCGACTTCTGATTTATAAGTCTATTCAAAGTTCTTCTCCATGCCTTCCCACAAGGTTCTACGAAGGGGTAGGCAGAGATGAGTAGCTAGGCGAAAAAAAAGTGTGTGGGCGACTCCATCACCGTTTCTCAACCACCACTATACATATTGTGTATGTCTTTGAATTACTTCTCAAACGTAATATGTACATAGATGTACTCTCGATTTTCACGACTATATCTCGATATTAATAGTTGTGAAGATGTTGTGAAGACATTTTTTTTCTATTACCAAGGAGCCAGACTGCATAGACCACTCGCTCACTCATTCCACACTCACACCATTTTTGAACTCGATACACACATATTTATTACACACACACATTTGCTATATTATTTAAAGCCTTTGAGATATTTATCAAATAACTTTTGTTTTTATAAAAAGAATCTACAATAAAACCAAAACGTAGGAGTTTCAAAAAGCAATCTCAAACCAATCTCAACTTTTTACGTCTATTACCATTCTGTCATCCCGATGCTTAGCCCTTTGATAATATATCTTGGAGTGAATAACAAATGGACAATTTATCCCTTAGATTAGAGTAATAGCCATTGTACAAATGGCGCAAACAAATGGATGTTTTTTTTCAGCGCAGCTATAAAGAGCACTGTGCATCGGATCGAATAAAGTATGTTTAGAGAAAAAAACTCATCTCGCTCGGGTCCTTCGTGTGATTTGTATATTAAATTCTTGCTTTTTATTTTCATTATTTTCTAGAGATATTACTAGATCTAGAGCTAATACTATCGTACTAGTTCCTCCCGCGGTTTCACCCCGTAATATTTAATTACAATTTGATTCCAAATTTCATCTAACTTCGTTCGATCTATTTGACTATGTAACTAACAATTTGAACTAAGCATGAGTGTAATTGCTTTTTGCTCTTTTAGTTGACTACAAAACCTTGCTTAGTCTAACATAGATTCGATGTGGTTAATTTTATAATAATTTACATATTTAATTTAAAAGCAAAAGTGTGTGCAAGAAGAGGCAGAGGAAGGCCACGTTCCAACTACCTGGATCAAATAGGTCGGACTCTCAAGGACGGGAACGTTAAGAGTACTCGAAACCGACGAGCATGTATGAAGAGACTGATGAATGTGGACGAATCGAAAGAGGTATGTAAGTCTAGAGAGAACTGGCGCTCTATACTCTCTGCCTAACCCGTTAGGGACTTGGCGTGATGATATGTATGTATGTATGTAATTTAACAGCAAAAACATGAAAAAGGAACTATACCATATATTAAATATATAGTATAGTTCACGCCTTCCCAAAAGGGTCCTTATAGGGTAGGCAGAGGTGTGTACCTCTGCCTACCCTATAAGGACCCACCCTTCTTTCGCTAGATATATATTTAGGTGACATATAAATAAATAGATGAAGGGAGGTATGTGACGTTGGTTTGGACAGATACGACGGATGTGTGAAGAAAGATTGACGAAACAGAAATACAATGCGAGAGTGTGTGCAAGAAGAGACAGAAGAAGACTATGTTCAACTACCTAGATCAAATCAATCACTCAAGGATGGGAACGTAAAGAGTTTTCGAAACCGGCGAGCATGTTAAAGAGACTGATGAATGTGGACGAAGCGAAAGAGGTGTAAGTCCAGAGAGTTCTGGGATACGTTATAGACTTGGCGTGATCTATAGAAATAAATATTCTTTTCTCGAGTAATATATAAAATATATCCTCACGCTTTTCTGTAAGAGTTCCCGAAGGGGTAGGCAGAGGTGTATAAGCAGTACCCACATATCCACTTTCCACCAGAGATATATTTGGTACCCGCGTGATAGATGGCGAGTCCATCACCTTTATTCAAGCACAACTATACATACGCCTTTGAATTGCTTCTCAGACGTATGCAGGTTTCCTCTCGATGTTTTCCTTCCCCGTAAAGCTCGTGGTGTGACTAATCACTGTACTTAAGTTCTGAAAGTCATTGGTACAGTCGGGATTCGAGCCGTTAGAGATGTATATAAATACAGGTTCCTTTCCCTAGTAACACACTGTATTATAAGACAAAACTTTCCACATACTTCAACGAGTGCGTAACAAATGATCGATATCCTATTAGGTCCGTTTTCACAGAATAACGCGGAGTGAGCGACACGCCGCTGACATTCCATAAATAAAAATATTCCTATCACGACGTTCCTTGAGCTGGTTGTATGGGGAAAAATATAAATCACGCTTTTCGAAACTGTATGGTACTGACGCGAATTTATACGTGAAAAGTATGTCATTTTGAGAAATGACTGCAAGTTTCCGCCCCACGCAGAGTTCACAGTTGGAATACCTGGTGGCGACGTTTGATTGATGAGAAAAAACATTTTTAACACTTTCCAAGCCTTTAGTTCCTCGCTGCCAAAGTTAATTATGTCTCCCGCGATCTGTTCAACGAAAGTCTCTTGCATCTATGATAATATTTTTCATGTGATGTACTTATGCGTCCGGTATGATAAAAGTGCTCAAAACTAGTGAGAATGTGGGTAGAAACTGATGACTCTGGAAGTAGCGAAACAGACCTACAAGTCTAGAAAGGCCTGGCACCACTCTCAGTGCCTACTCCGTGAAGACCGGCGTGATGCTATGGTATCAAGCCATACTAAAGTCGTCGGTCATTTATATAGAAGATATATGTTACGTTGGTTTGGAGACATAGAAAGGATGAGTGAAGAAAGATTGACGAAACAGATATACAAAGCAAAAGTGTGTGCAAGAAGAGGCAGAGGAAGGCCACGTTCCAACTACCTGGATCAAATTGATCGGACACTGAAGCACGGGAACGTAAAGAGTACTCGAAACCGACGAGCATGTATGAAGAGACTGATGAATGTGGACGAAGCGAAAGAGGTATGTAAGTCTAGAGAGAACTGGCGCTCTATACTCTCTGCCTACCCCGTTAGGGACTTGGCGTGATGATATGTATGTATGTATGTTATAGGTCATGGTGTGGTAAGATCAATTCGATCGGTACAGCTTGGATTCGTATTAAATCTTTGCGTTGCAAGTGAATACTCGATCCACTTGACCACCTAGGGTTTTATAAAAGATAAGTGTTTTACAAAATTATATTATTCACACAAGGGTCCAGTTAGTGGTAGGCAGAGGTGTGTAGGTAACCGACGCACCCACTTTCCGCCTTTGATATATTTTTGAATGGCAACATGGAGACAGTGAGTGCATCGCCGTTACTTAAGCATGCGATAAGTCTTCGAATTTGTTCTTAGCCTAGGTTTCCTCTCAAAATTTTTTTAACCGTAAAGCTCGTGGTGTGACTACACTGTACTTACGTTTAGAAAAACTCATTAGTACAGTCGGGATTCGAACTAGTAATCTTTGTGTTGTGGGCAACTATTCGTACCACTCGGCCACGTCTTTATATGTTCTCATTCTATATGTTAAAATATTTACTTCTCATATCATAAATATATTCGGCAAAGCCAAGTCACAAAAAAGATAACTGAAGCTCTGATGCTAATGAAGGAAAAGCGTTTTTAAAGTAGCTTAATTAAGCGCTTTTTCATGAAAATGAGCTGCTTAGTCGTTAAATGTACGTATAACAATTCTGAAGGCTTCAGCATTAAGCGTTTGTGATATGAAAGTAAAGCTTAGGAGATTTTAAGTTCTAGTTTGCCTCTTATATTTAGAGTATTTTTTTACTATCATCCCCTTTATTTGCAGTAAAACTGAGCGATTTCAAAGTAGTTGCCTTCCACACTCAAGCTTTGAAATGAACTCCTTGTTGAGGTTTTCTAATAAGATATTAATATACGTAATGAGCCGATTGGTTCGAATCCCTAGTGTACCAACGATTTTTTTTAACTTAAGTTCGGTGATTAGACACACCACGAGATTTACGGTGAAGGATAACATCGAGAGGAAACCTGCATACGTCTGAGAAGTCATTCAAAGGCGAATGTATAGTCGTGCTTGAGTAACGGCGATGGACTCGCCTTCTGTCACGTTGGCACCTAAAATATATCTCTGGCGGAAAGTGGGTGTGTGGGCACTACCTATACACCTCTGCCTACACCTTCGGGGACCCTTGTGGGAAGGCATTATGATATTTTATTTATTTATATTAATATACATATTATACTCATACTCGAAACCGACGAGCATGTATGAAGAGACTGATGAATGTGGACGAAGCGAAAGAGGTATGTAAATCTAGAGAAAACTGGCGCTCATTACTCTGCCTAGCCCGTTAGGGACTTGGCGTGATGATATGTATGTATGTATATACTTATTTAGATGTAAATTTATACTCGCCCATATGGGCTCGCCATCTGTCACGTTGGCACATATATTTCCGGCGTAAAGAGGAAATGTTTGCGTATGTCTACACTTTTGGGAAATCTCTAAGATGTATCTATATGTGTTATTTTTTATCGTATTCAGTTGTCTTTATTACTTTATTTTATATCAGGACTTGGGACACAAAACGTGGGCTTTTGTAATGGCAGAAAATAAAACAGAACACAAACAAACATACCTGTAACATGTATGGCATAAACCCCGACGTAGCGTGTATTTCTTCAGCCAGTTTGTTTTACACAATTTACAACTTTACGGTGTAGCTTATAGCGACCTTTATTTAAGACTTTACGGTCACCTGATGCTATAAAGACTACGCATCGACCCGGAAATGTGAGAAATCGACCGTCCATTCGTTTTCACTTGAATTATTAGCTGTGTTTTCAGCACTTTTGATGTACCTGCTCTTTACGTGGGAACAATGTGTGGTTATATTTTTATAGGTTTAACAAATAGTTTATGGTCATATTGATTTCCTACCGTAATAAGAATTGTGAGTCATCGAGGCCGTGATGTCATAAGTCATGAAGAGCCGTGGTGGCCGAGTGCTGCGTGCAACACAAAGATTGCATGTTCGAGTCCCGACTTTAGCAATGACTCTTTTGAACATAAGTACAGTGAGTAGTCCCGCCACGTACCTGGGTCCTGTATGTACCTGGGTCCACCCTCTGAGACGAGCGCTAACGAACGTTCTTCATTATACAAAATGGCAATTAATATTTTGTTCTCTTTACAAATTGGCAATTTAATTATGATTTTTGATCTTTTTTACATGAATTGTCAAACAATCATTTGGCCCATATTTTACTATAAACGGCTTCCGACGCCTATGGATGCATGCAACATCAAAGGTATCGCTCTTTGCGACAGTTATAAAACAATGTTAATTTGAACCTGAACCTTTAACACTCTAAAATTGAATGCAATATTACGTCATGTTAAGAACTGTTCTGGACCTTCGATTTCTTAGTTTGTAGTTTCTTGACAGTTAGGATATTAGTTCCTGATAAGTTAACGAGCGTAAAAGTGTTCTACTATTAAAGTTGAGTTACGAAAAATCTTCGAATATTTACATGAAATCCGTAACAGACGTTTTACGTATTGCCGCCCCCGAAACTTGGAATCTTCATTAAAGAATGAACTTAGTAAAGTCAAGGATTCAAAATGTACCAAGAGTCAAAGTTAAGTTAAAATAAGTGAGTTTTAAGTTGGCAAGAGGGCGCTCACTCTGAAGTGGATTAGGTCACAAGTTGTCTGCGATAAATGTGATTAAATCTTACTCCCACTAATTATATGAATGCGAAAGTTTGTGAGGTGTTTGCGACTGTACCAATGAGTTTTTCTGAACTTAAGTACAGTGATTAGTCACACCACGAGCTTTACGGTGAAGGAGAACATCGAGAGGAAGCCTGCATACGTCTGAGAAGAAATTCAAAGGCGTATGTATAGTCGTGCTTGAGTAACGGCGACGGACTCGCCATCTGTCCCGTTGGCACCTAATATACTTCATACATTACTTTTATGAGAGGCGTGAGGGTATAAGTTTGTGAGTTGTGACTCAACCGCGCCAGAACGGAATCGGACGAAACTTGATGCAGGGAGAGATTTTTTTAACTAGATTAATATATAGGATATGTTTTCGAGAAAAACAAAAGCTGAATTTAACTTTTTTTACGCGGATGAATCGGCGCGGTACAGGTAGTAGTTTATAAATATTACACCATAGGTGTATTGGGTTGAAACTCTATAGTTTGAAATACACAGTTACGTAGATATGGCGGTGTAATATAGGTACGGCAAATTTTTTGCGGCCTCCTGTGAAGGAGAGCTGGCGAATATTTCTGTGTACTCAGTGAATCAACATTGACAATGCTGCTAGATTTCTTTACCGGCTTGGGAGATTTAATTTATTCTATATATATAGTCTTCCATATAAGCCGTGGTGGCCGAGTGGTTCGAGCAGTTGCCTGCGACGCCAAGGTCGCAAGTTCGAATCCCGACTGTACCAATGAGTTTTTCTAAACTTAAGTGCAGTGATTAGTCACACCACGAGCTTTACGGTAAGGAGAACATCGAGAGGAAACCTGCATACGTCTGAGAAGAAATTCAAAGGCGTATGTATCGTCGTGCTTGAGTAACGGCGATGGACTCGCCATCTGTCATGTTGGCACCTAATATACCTCTGGCGGAAAGTGGGTGTGTGGGTATTACCTATACACCTCTACCTACCCCTTCGGGGACCCTTGTGGGAAGGCGTGAGGATATATTATTATATTTTTCCATATAATATTTGTGTCAAATCGTCCTATGTTATGTTTCGTAGTTGATTATAGAAAAATATCTGATAATAAACCAAAGTTGTATATGAACATATTCTAAATAACTTGTTTCTCTGCCTATACATATAATAGTCGCAAAAAATCAAAAAAAAAAATATGGGATCATTTACTCATAGTATCTTAATACTATAAAATGTATAAAAACTTAATAGGTAAATGGTTCATAGTAAAGTGTATTTAATCAAATCAAAAAATTCCGCCACGATTTTATTAAGTCATGGCAAAAATCGCTTCTTGTGATTCCTTAGACCGGACAGTTCGACAAGTCAATTCCCTCGACTGTAGAATCTGTTTTCCTAACGAACACCAACTTAAATTAGAAAGCTTAACCCAGCCGCGAATCTTACATTCGGTCGAAATCGCCAGCTAATGTGTTTTACTTTTAACGTATTGTTAAATAAACATTGCTTAACTGAGCCGTGGTGGTCGAGTAGCTCCAGCTGACCGAAACACAAAGATTGCAAGTTCGAATCCCGACTGTACCAAAGAGATCTTCTAAACTTAGGTACATTCATTAAACACGAGCTCTATGGTAGGAAAAGATCGAGAGGAAACGGGCATATCATTCAAAGGCGTATGTATAATCGTGCTTGAGTAACGGCGATGGATTCGTCATCTATCACGTTGGCACGTAGGTATATCTGGCGGAAAGTACATACTCGAAACTACTGTACTTTAGTCATGCCCGTCGGTTTCGAGTACTTTGACGTTCTTGAGCTATTATAATTTATTAATATAATTACCCAATCGATCTCCCGACTACAAATCCTTAGTAATATATGTCGAT
>JACCPG010003680.1:0-73199 GCA_016069955.1 Drepana arcuata
ACTACACAGAGAGGGAATAGTAGTGAAATAAGGAAATTCTTGATGAGAGATCGAGCTAGAGCTATGGAGAATGACAGTGGTAGTCCTGGGTATAAGAGAACTGTCTCCTTTGGCCGGCCTTCAACGGGAATAACTGCTGATGCAGTCACTACCCGCAGACCGAGGAGAGCCTTGCCTGGAGTCGCGCCGCCCGTGCGCCCGACGCTTCCCGACAAGCAGATTGCCTGTAGTGAAAAAGGGGTAATTATTCATCTAGCTTACTGATACAATAATTAAAACTGACAAACATGTATGAGAGACAGATGAAAGTGGAGGAAGTTGAGCCGTGGTGGCCGAGTGGTTCGAATAGCTGCTTGCTACACAAAGATCGCAAGTTCGGATCACTAATGTACCAATTAGTTTTTCTGACCTTAAGTACTTAGTCACGCCACGAGGTTTATGGTGAAGGAAAACATTGAGAGAAATCCTGAATATGTCTGATAAGAAATACAAGGGCAAGTATGTATAGCCGTGCTTGAGTAACGGTGGTTATGGACTTGCCATCAGTCACGTTGGCGCCTAATATATCTAGTACAAATTGGGTGCATGGATGACCAATATGAGAATATGTACAAAAATTCTGTAATCTAGAAATAACTGGCGCCATACTCTCTGTCTACCACGAAGAGCACTGGGTGACGATGTGTGTGTATGTTCTGTACCAATAATCTACTCAATAAAATAAAACCTGAACATGACAATAACAGTAAGGATTAATACAATATTTGCAATTAAACAAATTTTAAGTAGGCCATTTGACATCTTTGTGGATTAAAAAAGGGAAAAATTACCTCAAATATGCAGACGAGTACTCTGTATATGAACTCGAGGAACAGTATTTCTGACGTCAGCTGCATAGCATATTTGTAGTCATCAAATTGTTCACTAAATTTATAGAAGTCAAAGTTTTCTAGATCTCTGTAAACAAGAAAATATAGGGATAAATTTCAATTTGCAGCCTTAAAATCTAGTTGCCATAAAAAAATAAATATCTGTAATAGTATCTTGTACTGGAACAAAACATTTGCCACTTTTTTTTTTAGTCATTTGACAACTTATATGCAACAAAGAGTAGTAGAAAACAAATGAAAGGATTTAGAGTAGTTAGCCTTATTTACTTATTACCCAGCACATACATATATATCAACTCGCACCTGCCTCTCCCTTGGGCACCCCAAGGTGTGACAATATGAATACTATTAATAAATTCGGATGGATCAGACGCTCAAGGATAGGAACGTCAAGAGTATTTAAAATCAAAGAGCATGTATGAAGAGTCTTGAGGGTCATTCAATAGGTTCAATAATTTCAAAGTACGGTTTCAAAAGAGGACATAAGTAGAAACATTATTTGTATTTTATCTATACATATATGTAGATAGATAGAATACTCACACAAGCTCCAACATATCAACTGCCATGAAGGTGACCACAAGTTTGAGTATGAACAGAAGTAAGAAGTCTATGAACTCCGCTGCCAACCGCTTGTACAGTGGTGGTATTAAGTATTCATATCCTCCATGCCGGGCTATCACTGATGATGTAAAATATATTTCTTAAGCAAAATTTACATAAACTTTTTCATTAAAATGTAATATGATGCTCCATAATGTAGGGTAGGCTGCCTCAAAAGGGAGTAAATAATTCATGTTCATGTAAGTAGTATTTTTTTCCCTAACTTGTATTAACTATTAACTAACTATTTACATAGTATGGATATAAACTTTATTTACAATAACAACAATGAACAATATTTACAAAGAACAGTTGAAACTAACTACTTACAGATAAAATATTTGTCCCAAATCGGTATCACGAGGCAATGTGCCAAGAAGACTAGCAGCATTGCCATGCTGGATAGCAATGCTGATTCTCTGAGCGAAATATGTTCCAGCCCGCCTGCCACGAGAGGTCTCGACTAGATGGCGCGAGACCTCTTTAAAAAGATTGTGAGCCTTAGGACCCCAAGGCCCCAGAGTTTCAACCGCAAATGCAGCAAATATGTGACCTATATACCGTCCGGCCTCTGACCAGAGCCCGGCGTATCAAGTCATTTATGGAGGAATGACGTGATATCCGGCCAGCACTGCTGATGTAGGATAGACCATGGTGTCCGGAGTCATTGACAATATCCCCGCAGTGACAACGATGTGGGACACTACATTTAGCGCCTAAGCGTAGGCTAGCACAGTTTTTAAGTGAATTAAATAATGTGTTGTTGTCTCAAGTGTAAGATCATACCTTCAGCTGGTGTCAAAATCTCCACTGGTGGCTGATTTTCCGGAACATTTCTGGGAACATTAGGAACTTGAAATGGGAACTGGTGACCTTGGAACTGATAGTTGTTGTTCAACAACGGCACATTAGTCGGGTTGTTTTGTAGGCCCTGGAAGGTCATCATATAGTACGGAAAGCATGTTGATAGGTTTTGATAAATTTGAGCCTGTTGAATCCACAATCGAAGGGCCTGAAAATACGCTTCACGTTCAGACACAATTGGCTGTATATTATCACCCTGACCTATCCTGTCCGTATCTGAGGTCCCAGAGTCCACAAGTCTCTCAGCCTCCGTCATTTCCTCTCGTTATTAATATTCTATTTGGATTTAAGTTTTCCGATGTTTCTAATGCAAGTTATGAACTATGAACGTACACGTCAGGTTTTGTTGACACAATACAAAAACAATAGCCAATACCGATAAGTAGGTAGCTGTAGGTAGGTACAGGTAGGTACCTACTACCTACCATAGATTAGAGTATTAGATACCTATTGAGTCCTATACGTTTTTTTTATTGACTTTTTTAACAGGCTAAGGTGCTGTCCAAACGTGTACAAAATCTGGAACTAATCTTGACTAAGCTTTATATAGTATATAAAAACTCAATAGTAATGCATCCAAATTCATACCTTTAATAATATTATATTGTGGGCGTGATAACGTTTGTAAATGGTTTGTTATTGGTATTGCTTATGGTAATTGCTCAAAATTAATCAAACAATATTCTATTAAGTATCAAATTGTGCGACATACCATAGTTTTATGAATTGGATAAAGTAATAGTTTGATAAAATTTCATTACCACGTATCCATGCTACAAAACTGTTATGTTAGTTGTAATGTAAGTTGATAAATAAATAAATAAATAAAATAATAAATAAATAAATAAAATGAGCCGTGGTGGCCGAGTGGTTCGAGCAGTTGCCTGCGACGCAAAGGTCGCAAGTTCGAATTCCGACTGTACCAATGAGTTTTTCTAAACTTAAGTACAGTGATTAGTCACACCACGAGCTTTACGGTGAAGGAAAACATCGTGAGGAAACCGCAGGTACGTCTGAGAAGAAATTCAAAGGCGTATGTATAGTCGTGCTTGAGTAACGGCGATGGACTCGCCATCTGTCACGTTGGCACCTAATATACCTCTGGCGGAAAGTGGGTGTGTGGGTATTACCTATACATCTCTGCCTACCCCTTCGGGGACCCTTGTGGGAAGGCGTGAGGATAAAATAATAATAAATAAATAAAAAAAAATATAAATAAAACCGTCGCGTTCGGGTATAATAAAATACAGTAAAATATTATGTTGTCTATGGTAGTTAGGTCGGTCGACGAATGAACACGAGCAGTTCTACTAGCACATGCCATAAATTTGTTTGACTGACTGACTGGCTGGCTGTCTGCCCGCCCAGCCTGCTTCCTCCCTGTCCCTGTCCGTCAGTTGCGTGCGCAATAAAATATGTGATGTGATGTGATTTGGGTGAAATGGTATCGTTGATTCGGAATAAACGCTTCTTAGTTATTTTTGTACCTGACTTTAGTGTTTAGATACTTATTTGTTATCAACTATTGTGTTGCCTTACAAGCAAATATTTTTGCTTTTGAGACTGTAGTAGGTGGACTGGTCGAAGAATTAATATTATTTCGAACTGTGTGATCCTATGTGGGCCACCATGGGGTTTAAGTGATAACTACAGAAAGCGGGCGGTATCCTTGGCCTTAAATCGTAAGTAGAGTCATAATGTTGTTATTTGGCAGGAATTAGTACGTTTTGTAAATTCGTTCCTTGTCAGTTGGCACAGTGAAGTAAAGTTGGTTCCGGTGTTGGTTTTGTTAAATGCTTATTTATTTAATTTCCCCACGTATTAATATGATATTTGTGTATGTAGGTGAGTACTTGCAGGATATTTTAGGTTAGTCGTATTTTAAATTAAAGCCCAGTACCATATAAGAAATGCACACCTAGTGGAACGCATAAACCGTATGCAAATTATGTTCATGATTACATATTCATAAGTATTGTTTTATTAATATTCTGCATTCAAACAGAACATGTTTGCTGTATCACAACAAGCATAGCTAATATGCTATACCGTCCTTACTTAAATTTGCAAGCTTACATACAACATTTGAATTATTTTATTCTGTTTAAGAATTACGTTTATACAGTGAAACCTGGTTAAGTGAGACATCAAGGGAACTGCAATGTCGTTTCACTTATAGAGGTATTCCACTTACCCAGTGTCTCAGATATACAGGTATAAATAAATATCTGTCTCATTTACAGAGGGTTCCATTTTTCATAAACGGATATTAACTTCAGTTTTTCACGTAATGATAACGATTGTAGCTTTCGTTTTGACATTTTTCAAATAAACATCTGTATGATAGTAAAGCGAAACTAAAACTGAAGGTAATTGAAGCTCAAAATTTGTACTTACTACTTACGTACTTGAAATTACGTGAGGAATTTGTGGGTAGAATAAGAATGAGTAAACAAACAATGTTATCTCAGTTACAGAGGTTTATGCACATAAAATTTACTCGCTGTCTCAGTTATAGAGGTAACTATGATGATAAATCGAAAGAACAAATCCCAGATATAGAGGTTTACCTCGTCCCACTAACAGAGGTAATTCAGTGCCAAAGTGTTGGGACCTCAGCATGAGTTCCAGTTATGGAGGTTTCTCACTTATCCAGGTCCCACTTAACCAAGTTTCACTGTAATTTTGTATTTTACTACAACTTACTTACTTGCTATGTATGGCATATTTAAGACAGAAGCATTGACTTGATTGCTAATTTGATTCTCTAGTTTTGTTACTAGGTTTTTTTTATAATGTTCAAACTTTCCTGGTAGGAAACATCTCCCCTAGTCTTATATACTTATTATTATCCTAATTATTTATATTAAATTATTGCCCAGACATCTATATGGTCACACCAAGTTCTACTCCAGACACAGTTCACATATTCCTTGGCGACTTACATAAACGTACATACATTTTACATCAACATACAGTCTCTCACAGACTAGGCAGAGAAATAGAGTGCCAGTTCTCTCTAGACAAGCCTCTTTCACATCATCACCAAAATAGACTTAATTCACAAACCCAATAGATACTTATTGCATGATAAAACTCTTATTTTCATTAGGGGTTTATTTTTAAAACTTATTATAGATCTCCTCAAAAATATGGCAACTTCTTTTGCTAGTGTTATGCTAGGCAATTATTTTCTCTTTAAGTATTTAATGAGTATTTCTGGGTTATTGTAAGTAGGTACCTAATGTAATGGGTAAATCTAAGGTACCTCAGGTTAAAACCAATTCTATGACGGCAAAAAATTAACCCAGGAATGAAAATTCCTTTGATTAGTTTAGGCATAACATGATTTAAACTCATAGTCCTAATAAGGTATTATTAAATTGTATAATTAACAAACCATATTTAATTTTCCTGCTATTTTTTTATCTACATCATTATATTATTACTCTCCAATTGATTGGTTATACTAATTTTGTCTTTTCATCAAGTATTTGGTTACAGGTATCATATGTCTATATCATGTATCATATGCATGTATGTCACAGTCTATAGACATACATAGCTCTTATCTTACAGTTACAATAATCTTCAATGCTACCTACATTATCAATACTACTTACACACTCAGATCTCTATCCAGGGATGTAAAATCCCTTCTCACCACTCTAAAGGTTGATTATAGAATAGAAAACATTTGCATTCATAATATGTATCAACAATCTATAGACAACATAATATATATTTATTATGTATGTCATATTATGTTGAGAATCACTTTGAAAAAATTTGATTGCTCTGCAAACTGATTAATTGGTCTCTAACTAGCCTAGAAACTTATTAGTACATAACAATTTATTTATTTGTTAAGTTGGAAATGGTGTAGATGTATGTCGTTGAGTATTAGATGAAAACCGGCCATTACTCTGGCGCGACCCATATACAGAAATACAAATAAGTATATTGTTATCAGTAAATATCAGCCAGTAGCTAACAAAATCGGTGTATATCTTAACAGAAAAGTACTTTAAGTGACTATAAGTACTAAAATGGCACTCCTCTCGATTTTATGATAAGTGCTATATGAGTAATTGAAATTATTTATATTGAAATTATTTAATTAGCTTGACAATTATTTAGCCATAAAAATTTACTCTCTTGTTAACATTTGTCCTGAACGATTCATAATTCATAATCCCGTATGCATATATATTCCTTACGCCTTCTATCAAATAGATAGGCACAGGTATCAACACCCTCTTTTCATCTCGAACTGATTAATTTGGTAAGATCTCCATAGGCTATTTGTTCAGATTTTTATGTCATAATTATGACGAGCCAGTAGCAACGTGCGATACTATTGTAAGCAGATGAGATATAATTTTACTAAAAAAATTTAACATTATGTTTTAATACAAGCTTGTTTTACTTAAGAACTAACTTATTATAGATACCTACTGAAGTTATTTTGGTGATTCAGTCCCAGCAGTCCGGTTGTAGGAAAGTCGGTTATCTGATCCGTGACTCATTCGGACTCTATTTGGTTTTCGTCCGAGATATCATCGTTAAGTGGTTAGTCACGGTAGCGCTCTGCCCGCCCGTAAGGATAGATTTTTAGGAATGCGCTAAATTCTGATAATATTGTTTGGAGGTTGCAGCGTAACTATAGTTTAAATGTTAAATTAAATCTATTTGATAAAAAGTCTGGTTTAAATGGCCCGCCTGATAAGGAAGGGCTGCAGGCAAGTTCCTGCCCTTCAGCTTTGCCCTGTATACGTATGTGCTTAACAAACTATGTGCGGGCGAAAAAGCGTAAGTTGTTCGCTGTACCCGCACGCAAAACGGTCGCGTGTGCACGCTCGCCTGTCCCTCGTACTCTCAATGCATTCCTGGATGTTGATGAAAGGCACAATATTATGTTTTGAGTTCTATGAGCTGATTGCATGAAATTGGCGTCCAAATTATTCTTAAGCAGTTCTAATATGGTTAATACATCATGCTACTTTCTAAAGGCCAGAAGCCGTAATCATAATATGTATAGCTAGAATGAAATAAATACACATTTTTCATTCCATTGTCTAACAATAAATGTACCAAACTGGTTATAATATCTTTTACGTCTTTTGTCCACTGGACATTATTGTTTGTTTCCAGGTTCCATATTTAAAGTACAAACATAGAAAAAGCCACATTCACTGTCGCACCGGCGCCGGAAACTGACACGAGCAGGATAAATAATTCTCCTTTTTATTTCCGACAAGGATTAAGCACTATTTGACTTGCGAGTGCTCTATAACGATAAAAAATGTAGCTTCACATTCCTTTACACTAATTACATTTAGGTGTAGGTACATAATTGGCAACGTTAAAAACGACTATTAATTTCAATGACATCATTGAACCTAGTAGTACTTATCTATACAGTTATCAATTTAAAGCACTTTGCAGTTTTAATTAGCATAAAGTATGAAAAGAGTGCCGGTCCGGCGCGGGGCGTGGTGGTGACCGCTTACCACCAGATGGGCTGCAAATATGCCAACTTCATCGTGTAAAATAAAAAAAAGATGTTTATTACTTATATACTTATCATCACGCCGAGTCCCTAACGGGACTCCCAGAGCCTAGCAGAGAGTATCGAGCGCCAATTCTCTCTAGACTTACGTACCTCGCTTCGTCCACATTCATGCATTACTTGAGTAATCCAATCGACTTGCTGATCCCCCCAGCTGTTTACTACGAGATTCAAACCTTGGATCTTTAGCATCTGGCTCTGGCTCCCCCATTGAATCTTGTTTGTCCAGTTGCTTGCGCTGCATGCCACCTGGCGCCAGGAGCAGGCTCTCAACTGAAAGTAATTGCGCACTAAAAGCGAATTATTTGAGTATAAGGTACCGAATGACAGCTCTTAAGTTGGAGGCACACTTGCAGCGTCGTAAATATGCATATTTAATAGCTCTTTTACGTGCCAATCATAAATTACCCTTTTAGCGGAGCGGCTCTTATCATTCAGACCTCTATTTGACTAGTGGGCTTCGCGGTTTCAACTTGTATTAAATTTGATTATTAACGCCCTTGTAGTAGTAGTCGCGTGGTAGTAGTGTGGTAGTAGCCGCGCTTTTTAAGGAAACCTTAAATGGTGAGTTCTTTCCGCATTCTCGCTCGCCGAAGAAAACTCATTTAAAAGCCGCGCGGCGCGAGACTTTATTGATTCCTAGGTATGAGGATACATTCCCCGTCGATGACGAAAATGCAAAATATTTTTGTAAATTGGATCATCCCTTCGAGAACATAACCTTTTTCTGTAAGCGTACACGCTATCCATTGTAAGGCAATGACATAAGCGGAGAAAAAAAATATTGCAAATTATAGATGGATAAATTATTTATAGGATATTAGAGAAAGGGATATTTTCTGTAGTAAGTTCCTAAGATTTGCGCGTTTAAACAAAAACTACCTCTTTATAATATGACTAAATTTTAGTTCATTGATCGTTTAACAAACATACAAAAAACTCATTTTCTAAAATATAGCCTATATTACAAAGGCAAGGAGTAGCTTTCTATTGGTGAAAGAATTTTTAAAATCGGTGGAGTAGTTTTTGAGTTAAATCTCAACAAACAAACAATAAATCAAATCCTTTGTAATATTAGTTTGGAAGTAGTATAGATGGGTCGGCGGCAATGTTTGGGTCGCGAGCGAGGGTGGGGGCCATACCACTGGTGTTGGATGGAGGGGCCGGGAGTGGCAGGCGATTGCCTCGGGTCATCAAGTATGCATGAGCGACAGTTTCCGCCGTGGTGACGTGCCCGATTCTATCACACTCTTATAAAATAACACTTCCATTGTCTGCCAAACTATGGATTTTGTTCTAATCATCTAACCACCACCACCGAACCATTGTTCCGCTTTATTCAATCATAACACAGGATGGAAACATTTTATGTTGCCGACAGTCAAATTATTAATATGGGACTCACTAAGTCGTTTTTGTTTGACATGAATATGTAGACGTTTCGGTAAGAGCTGTGAGCTTAAACATATACATATAAAAGAAATACTGAGTAGGTAGCTGGCTCAGTTCTAACTTGAGCAATATATATTTATTAAGCGCAACCATGGGAATACTAAACGTGGTCTATCAATCCTAGTTTGGTGTTAAATAAGATAAATAGCTGCATTATTGGATGCTGTGAAAAGTACGCACACAATGATGACCCGTGACGTCAGAGCGGGCCATGTGGTCTGACCACACGCTCGCGCTGTCTCAAAAATTATGAATGAAGGAAAGCATGTGGTTTGGACATAAAGAAAGGTTGAGTGAAGAAGGATTGACGGCAGAGGAAGACCACTTTCCAACTAAGTAGATCAAATAGATCGGACACTAAAGAATGGAAACATCAAGAGTACTGGTAACCAGTGAATATGCATGGAGAGGCTGATGAATGTGGACGAAGCGAAAGAGTTAGTATGTAAGTTCAGAGACAACTGGCGCTCTACTCTCTCAGTCTACCCCGTGAGGGGCTCGGCGTGATGATATATACTATGTATAAAATGCAACGTAAGACAAATCGCTCGAAATACTATCCATTCAGCTCATGTCGTCATTATGTACGACCTCTAATCGCGTTTTGAAATAAAATCCAGGTTTTTATTGAGAGGAAACAGGTAAAAAATTAATCCACTGAGCGTTATCACACCTTTTCACGACATAATGACGTGTAGGTACGAATAGAATAACGTCGCCCGGTTCACTATATGCCTTTTTATTATTCAGCCTCTGTTCACTCAATGCTTTCGTTCGACACGAAGGTCGAGAGACGTATATTTGTGTCTAGCTTCGAACTATTGCGATGGGTATATCTGTGGACGTGCAGTAAGGAACACACTAGTGTAAAAATAGTGATGAAGTTCGACAAAACCTATATCTTTTATCCAACGTAAGGAACACAGGGAACACTTATTGAACGTTACATACTAAATATAAAATTACAGTTACCGCCGTTTCCGCGAACTAACCTGTCAGGGGAAGAAATGGTAAAACTAACAACCCGGTTTGTATTATTTAACATTGGTCCCTTTTTCTGGTGATTGTTTAACATGATAGAAATACGTGATAGTGAATTCGTAATTATGTCTAATGCCTTGAGTTAGGTATTCGCCTTCTACTCAGTAAAATTCACGTACGTACACGAGAACGTGAAAACAGAAAAATAACTATTTTGACAATCAAACCTTCCCTAAATCTTAGATAGCGAAAACTAGCACGAGATAAAAGTGTTCAAGAAACAAGGTTGTAGGTAATCATGACTGTGATCGAGCATGCAAAACATTTTAGCTTAAATATTTGGATTGTAGCCTTAAGGGAACAAATGCGAATGTACAAAGAACGACAAAAAAGTTAAATTGAGATAAAAGTGTTATAGAATATTCGGCTCTTTTTCGGATGCTAACAAACTACTTAATCGTCTGATGACGATGATATCTGATAATAATGAGCACGTGATTAAAAAAATACCAAGTTCTGTACATACCACAAATGAACAACCTCATTGATTTTCTTTTTTATTTGGTAACATTACTGGCACAAAATGTATCACAACGATGCCACCCGCAGAACTTAAAACTGTGTCGCACATAAATTGTACGAACTTATTTGACATATACAAAGACAATATGTCATGTCAGATCTGCTTTTTAAATGTATGTACGTTTGCAGTGTAATCAAATGTGACGGTGTTTGATCCTGAAAACGTGACTACTGGTATTAACTTCAACAATTCGGCCTCAGTTACGTTAGTTAGATAATATAACTATTTACAATTAATGTACATATAACATGCGTAAGCGCAACTTCGCAACAAGCGCCTGTCTGTGGCGCGTGCGTCACGCTCATTACGCACATCTCCGAACAGAAAACTTCTTCACGCAGAACTGGTTTCACGTTTTTTCAATTTTACATTGAACAGTTTATATTATTGTAGGAATAAACGGCTAAATAACGATAAAATTACGCTACGGAATACAATAACATTATTCAAATAACCTGCGTTGTACTGCTGCTTCGTAGTTGGCCCGAAAACCGTCTGGGCCTATCGATTTAAGCAATTAGGTATTTCTTAGAACTGTTCACGAAGTTCGGTATTTTACAGTATCTACGTCCAGTGGAAGGAGACTTGTTCGTAAGATTCCATGAAAGCAGAGTATTGCTAAAGACATGTATTATAAGGCGAAAGATGACAGGTGTATATAGAGTGATACATGACAGCCTCTGTGAAATATATCCTAGAACTAGAAGCAAAGACAGACTGTAAGAGAGTGAACGGAATACCATTACCATACCATAGATGATTCAGATCATAGAACAGGTCTTGTAGTTATATCATAACGTTGAGACCGCAGAAACTGGACTGGTAAAACGCAAATGAAAGGAGTTTCATCAGAGTTGCCGAAAAGAGCCCAGCTTTTAAATTTATTACGATGATGCCGTCTAGTGTAAGAATAGGTGGCAATGTGGTATGCCATGAAGCGATTATGCAAACTCTATTTTTGTTTGTATATAATAACTTACCTGTCCTGGGAATGTTACACATTCCATAATTTGCCAACATTCCCTTGTGGGCGGCTAGAATTGTTTGAGTTCGACCTAATTCAATTTGCGTTTCAGATTTTTTTTTCCTATTCGGGATACATATCGTTTCGTATTTATAGGCCAGGCCCTATTAATAAGGCATTAGTATTATGTATATCAGCCTATCGAAACTTTTTAACGTAAACACTGCATATTGATTCAACGCTGACTTCAAAATTAATACCACTTGGAGCAGCGAGTTTTAAGTAAGTTTTGTAATAACCCTTAAACGAGATCAAAAGCCTTCTAGTGAAGTATTTCAAAGGACGGTCAACATCGCGACGGAATTGCCAATCCACCCAAAAGCCGATCGTTGGTTGTTTTCTATTCCTGTATTTCAATACTTACGTATACCAAACTCATCGATATGCTCTCTAAACATCCCGATACGTACATACAAACACGGTACATTACCTGTCTTCTATATATCTCTATGTATTATGTGTTAAACTCTTACATTCCCCTGGATTGGTTCTCATATATTTTACATAGCTTTCATGTTTTAAGTCTTTGCAGAAAAAAATGTTCATGAGTTGTTCTGGCACTTTCCAAACGTATAATAGTATAGTTTTATCTCGATGACTCCTTCTGATGTATGCTAGCTGATAAAAGCAATTGGTATCAGGCATCGAAGTAATGGACAGATAGCGGTAATGTATTTCACATCTGTTGTATTGTCTGCTCAATGTTAAGGTCGAAAAAATGCTTTGAATGGAAATAATAAATAATATAATAATAATAATATATCCTCACGCCTTCCCACAAGGGTCCCCGAAGGGGTAGACAGAGGTGTATAGGTAATACCCACACACCCACTTTCCGCCAGAGGTATATTAGGTGCCAACGTGACAGATGGCGAGTCCATCGCCGTTACTCAAGCATGACTGTACATACGCCTTTGAATTTCTTCTCAGACGTATGCAGGTTTCCTCTCGATGTTTTCCTTCACCGTAAAGCTCGTGGTGTGACTAATCACCGTACTTAAGTTTAGAAAAACTCATTGGTACAGTCGGGATTCGAACTTGCGACCTTTGCGTCGCAGGCAACTGCTCGAACCACTCGGCCACCACGGCTCATGGAAATGATAAACTGGAGATTTTGATATTATTACTTATCCATAGTATCTATTTTACCAGACACAGCGTTGAGAGAAGATTTACAGCCTTCTAAAAGAAAATAGGAAGGTTTAACGCTACAAAATGAACATTTTAAATTTGCGATGTGTTGTAATGTCGGATATAACAACGTTCAATCGATTGAGGAATGCGTTTTGTATGATACGATCCTGTGAACGATGTAACATTATGGCAGTCCGGGTTATTTCTAGTCTATAATTCGGTACTCAATCTCGTGTGTCATCCCTGTAAACAATAATTTTGTCGTTATCTCTGCTTCGAGCTTCATCACGGCCAAGGCACATACGATCTCGTAAATCGTTTACTGCCCGAAACCAATCTCGCTGTTTATTGCCTCATATAAGTTATGCGTGAACTTACAAAGTAGGTAAAAAACGTACTCTTTCATACTAGCACGTCTTAATATCAGTTCCAGGTTTCTTTTATATATGATAGTAAATGGAAAATTTATTTTTCAATGTAGTCTGAATTGCTAAAGGCGCGAGAGCAATTCGGAATGGGAATGAGGTGGTATTATTTTATCGCTAGAACACCGAATGTATTAAGAAATTTATCTTATCTATGTAAGTAATTAGATAAATACGTGAGTATATTTTTTCTTGACGCATCTTCAAAACAGATTAAGATTAAGTGAAAGCTTAAGTTTTATAAGTATTTTATAATATTTTTTTACAACGTCCTCAAATCCTGCCGTTCAATTTCAGACCACGTTCTGTAGGATGAAAATGGATTTAAGACGCCGTAAAATTTTTACTCATTTTAAATTAAGCCCCAAACTGGCTCGAAAAGTTAAAGAATTGTATTTTTTACAAAGAAAATTGATTCAGGGATATCTGGTATAACAAAAGAATGGTCCAGCCGAATTTTTGTGTTCTGCAACCAGTTCCAACTTCTCAGTTTAAATGGAAAGCTGAGTATATAATTTTTTTGCTTATTGCCCTTTGCGGCGTGTTATGAAGCCGTTGTTCAAAGGAGCCAGGAATGAGGAAGGCGGTGGTTAAATTGGCCGCGACCTCTTTCATCGGTTGAATGCGTAACGAGCTGACTTGTTGCGCACGACGCTCTTTGACGAAAATTATATACAAACAGACGACACTTGAGATATGAGGTAATATTGTTGGTCTGAAGAATGTTGTCCCTTTTATAATGCACACACTAACTGGATGTGCTATCACGCCGAGTCTTAGGCCGCTCGGTATAGGTAGAGATTAGTGGAACAGTTCTCTCCAAGCTTACAGACATCTTTCGCTTCATCCACATTCATCGGTCTGTACAATACATGCTAGACGATTTGAGTACAGATAGTGCCATCCACGAAGACGCGCCCCACTAATTTCTAGTAGAGGGGGACACTATTTATTGTAGTGTGCGTCTGCATAGGTAATTAGTTTGTACCGATACTACTCAAATATTTGGTTGGAAAGGTTGCACACTTACACAATAAACTGTAAGCAAGAATAGTGGCGCGCGTCTTCGTGGATGCCACTATTTATAATCGTTCCTATCATTGAGTGTTAGATCTAACGTACATTATATATCTTATAACTAAAAGGTCATCTTTGTTCACGACCCTTGAATCCTCGTTTCGGTTCGTTTTGGTATTTGATTTACTCAAACAGCTTTGATAGTGGAATGTGTTTTTCGCATGTCCATAACCAGTTATTTAATAATGATTTATTGCCGTTGTCATTATTAGTTCTCACTTCGAAACCGGTGAGCAAGGATGAAGTGAATGATGAACGTAGATGAAGCGGAGAGGTCGTTAGTTTCAAGTGTGGATAGAGTGAGTGCGACTATGCATATCAACGGATAGGGTAGCGTGAGACGTTACAAACTTAGCGTGACGATATGTATGTAGTTCTCTCAGTTACCAAAAATAACCAAAGGGAATTCGTGACCAGAATTAAATCTTAACAGACAGAATGTATGGTGTGTGTTTTATCTTTAAATGTCAGCCAAGGAGTGGAATGTTCCATTGTGAATATAAGTGTCGCAGTTTCCATTAGGTGTAATTAGTGCGGAGTTAGCTACTGGAATCGGTGAGATCTGCGTAATAAAACGACAGATAATTGAATATCTATCTATTAATAAACGCCGGCTTGATATGCCGATTGAAAAACAACTTATTGGCAAAACAGCTAACATGTTGGATATAACCTTGACCATAAAAGACGGACCTTGACACGCCGCACGCGCACCTGCCTCCTTAGCGCCATCTGTTTGTCTATTCACTTAATATTTTCGTGTCTGCAAACAGTCTTCTTTTTTCAAATATTCTGATTATGCGTAGGGTAGAATATGTCCTAAATCTATGCTAACACTAGCTGTCCCGCCTAGTTTCGCTTGGGTGAAAAAAACAAAAGCTCCTGAAATCCGAACAGCAGTGCCACCGTACTGTTTTTCAATTGTGCTTTCTAACCCTCCAGGAACCCATTGAACCTAATTTGCCTTTTAATATTAAATACATCCCCTCATTATTTCTGTGCTTAACGAAATCTGAAGTCTTTCTGAAAATTTCCGTAGAATAGATAAACTAAAGGCAACGGCGAGAGGTCGTCAAAATAAGATGAGTGCAAGACTGAAAGTGTCTGCAAGAAGAGGATCAAGTTCCAAACTCCTAAGTCCAATCGACTCTACACTCAAGGATGGGAAAGTCAAGAATATTCGGACCCGAATTGTATTTACCATGCAGTTGTCATGCATGTGCAAGTTTCAAGAGACAAAGGAGCAAATGAAGTCTTATTCTAGAGAAAACTGTCGTCTCAACTTGCCAACCTATGAGAGATTAGGCGTGATGATATGTATATATCTAATATTGGCATTTAAAGCAGTAAAGTGAATACGACTTTGCGCGTTCCACTGCGGGTTAAGAGTTATCAATATATTTTAGTTTTAGTTATCAAAGGAAAAATTCACGGTTTGTGAGAAAATAACGTCATAATGTTGAGAAGACTGTTGTCCGAATTTGTTAGTATTCTGCCCGCTAATATGACCTTCACGTATACCATAACGTGATATTATTACTGTATTACTGCGTATTACCCCATACGTTACGTATAAGTACATAATATTGACCTGAAAAATATTAAGTAGCAAGCATTATTACCAGAATGTGTGAAGAGTCATAGCAACCGTTTCTTATAAAGTTAGATGATTTAGGTATAATTTTTTTTAAATCTTTGCACAATCTTTACCCGTACTTACTTATCGTGAGGACTCCATTCTGCAAGCTGTTTTTCTAGCAATACGGCGCTTCTGGCATCTAATAAGCCGACTGGTCTTAAAGCATGATCCTCTGTTATTCACCAAAATTTTATTTTCCCTAACAGTTTAATGCAAAGCCGTGGTGGTCGAGAGGTTCGAGTTGCCTGCGACACAAAAATCGCAAGATCAAATCCCGACTGCACCAATGAGTTTTTCTGAACTTAAGTAAAGTGATTAGTCACACGAGCTTTACGGTAAAGCAAAACATCGGGAGGAAACTTGCATACGTCTGAGAAGAAATTCAAAGACGTATACATACGTCTTTGAATTTCTTCTCAGAGTCTTACTTGAGTAACGGCGATGAACTCGCCATCTGTCACGTTGGCACCTAAAATATATCTTTGGCGGAAAGTAGGTGTGTGGGTATTACCTATACACCTCTGCTTACCCCTTCAGGGACCCTTGTGGGAAGGCGTGAGGATATAGTTTAATGCAAAAATATGATGTGTCCTCAAAATATCATTTATAGTGTCATGCAAAAATGTGTGAACTCGTTACTCGTGGCAGGGCAGTATAATCAGAGCATACGAAGTGCCAGCCGGCGCTAATATATCAAATATGCACGACAGATAACACGGTTTTGCTCTACTTTCAACCATTTGCTGAATTATTTATTTACACTACACTGTTGTGGTTAGCTTCATATCAGTGCAGCTAATGGAAAAAATATTGCAAACTCATGGAAAACATATTTGACAACTTGTTGATTTACCTAAATACATGCTATAGGTATATTAAATACACTACTTGTTGCAAAAAAATACCGCTGCTCAAGCGTTATCCGATTGCCTGTTTCCTGTCAACATACAATTATGTTGTTTGCGCGTATCTATCGATTTACAAGTGACTCAAGAGTTTATCGTGCAATTAAAATACGTTTTCAGCGGAACAAATCCATGGTTAATGTAGTGCGCATTAGCCGTTTAGTATTAAATGTGTAATCGATCGATAGTGATGTACTATTATCGGTTTGCGGCGCGTCGACTTGCCATCAAGGCATTGTTCGCTACGTGCGGTGATTTGTCCCCAACGGCGGATGGCTGCACGAAGTCATACATTATACATGGGACCCGAGTGCCCGTCGGCTGGATCGTTGAATGCGCAATTATCCTAATATACATACATACATATCATCACGTCAAGTCCCTATCCTAATATAAATACAATATACTTGCCGATGATAGCTACATGTAATGAATTGAACGCTTATGGCTCCTCAAAAAGATTATAGGGTAAATTGTTGCGGAATATGTCCGCAGGGTTGTTAAAACGCGCGCGAATGTAGAAAAAAACTTGCGTTTTCAGTCAGGTACTTTACTAGAGGATTAGTGCTAAAGTAAAGGATGACCTGTTTTCTTGAACTTAATTTTACACCTTAGGCTTTTGTAGGGTACAAAGCGTAAAATGAAATTCTAATATGATATGAAGCAGGCCCTTCATGCCCTAATTACATATTGCGGTTTAGATATTTGATCCCTTTCTGAGATTAAATATGGTGTTAGAAAATGACGGGATATATTAATTTTGGTTAAGCACAGTCTGCGAGTTCATTTAAAGTATAATAAACCAGGATTGTTTGAAAATAGACAAGAGTATGGGAAAGACTGCGACGCTGACCATCCTTACTTACTTTACCAGCCTTACTACAAGATTATTAGTTCTGTCCAAGCTTTTAAAAAGACATCCAATGGTATCTACTAGATACAGTATTGGCCTATATATTTTTATCGGGTGTTTCCCCATTGATTTTTTTTATACCACTTGCGTTTGCGTGGCAAACAAGCCTGCGGCCCGCCTGATGGTAAGCGGAATTCGCGAGTTGACGCTTTTGCCATACAACTAATATACCCTAAGCAAATTTTTTTTTCGAGTATTACGTTTTTGTCTGCAGGGATACTATTGTTAGATAATTGAACTCGCATTTGTACACTGCAAAAGTGTTGCAAAGCGGTGGCCGAGTGTAACGAGAAGATTGCCAATTCGAATCCCGTACCAATAAGTTCTTCTGAACATAATTACAGTCATTAAGTATACCAAGAGATTATTGGCGACGGAAAACATCGATAGGAAACCTACATACATTTGTGAAGAAATTCACAGATGTAGGTTTGTTGTGCTTGAGAAACGGCGACAGACTGTCACCGTATCTCACGATGCGCCTTCTGTCACGTTGACACCTACATAAATATATATCGAGCGAAAAGAAGGTGGGTTTTTTTAATATTTGCAAGAATTTATTAGATTTGACGACTATCGCGTGTTGACAAGAAATGGTGTTCAATCGGGGCCGCGCCGCCCGTGACAATAGAGGCGGCGGCGCCAGGGTTGTTCCATTATTCATATTGAATTAAGAGCTGTGTCCACTAGGTTTTCGACGTTCATTACACAAGGAGTTTAATGGATCAATATTTGCGCACCTATTATTTATTGATGACTGTATAAGCTGAATGTTCAATAGAAATTTTACCTCTTGTTTTCTTTCTATGTTCCCTTTGCACAAATAAAAGTCTGAGCGGATCGTTGTCAAATTTGGCTCATTTCTCAGTTTTTTTTATCTCAAAACGTTAATTTGAGGCGTTGCGATTGCGTTTGAAAGTTTTTATGGGCAATCCGTATCATATCCTTTTCATAAGAAATAATGAGATGCCTGTTTTATAATCCTCCAATACTCTCCTAAACTCCTCGCGGGTCGCTTCTTTAGAAACATCTTAGAAGGAAAGTTAGAGGAGAAGAGAGGAAGAGGAAGTCCAAGATACATGGGTCGGATCAAAGAAAAAGTGTCTCTCATGACGTATAAGGAGGTCAAAGAGGTTGCGAAGGTTGGAAGGGACCGAATCAGAGACGCCGACAAAAGCCCAGCTCTGAAATACACTTCGTAGTATAAATCATAGGTACGTGTAGTTATGATTTGCGTGACGTTTGATGAGCACCAGACTCACACATGCTCCGTGACGTCACAGTTCCCAAGTCTCTAATTATGTTGTACGTTAGACAGTTAGAATATAATACGCTCTGTAATGGATGGTAATGATGCGATCATATATGAAGAGACTCATTAATGTGGATATAGCGTCATCTATCTCGTTAGCGCCTAAAATATATATCTGTCGAAAATAGATGTGTCGGCATTACCTCTGCCTACTCCTTCGGGGACCCTTGTGAAGGCGTGTGATATTTACTATACATTTTTGTATTTTACATAAAATACTAGCTGTCCCGACCGACTTCGCTTGTGTGAAATAATAAAAATACAAGCCCCTATGCCAAAGTCCCAACCCCACAGCTAAGGGCACCCCCTTAGCTGTGTTTGCTTTACACTCGTTCGTCTAGCCATTGTTTGGCTAACTAGCAAAAGTTCCTGGAATTCAATATTCCAGGAACTTTTGCTTATTTAGGCAATTTAATATAGTATGTATGTCAAAAGCGAATGTATGTGCAAGAAGAGGCAGAGGAAGACCACGTTCTTACTAGATCAAATCGATCGGACGCTCAAGGACGGGAATGTCAAGAGTACTCGAAACTGACGAGCATGCATGAAGAGACTGATGAATGTGGACGAAGCGAGAGAGGTATGTAAGTCTAGAGAGAACTAGCGCTCTATACTCTCTGCCTGCCCCGGTAGCGACTCGGCGTGATGGACATTTCATGGCCCCATTTTTCTCGTCACGCCCTAGCTCGTATGCAGTTTACACCGGGTGTAAGCCGTGCGTCAGCACACTGCATGCAAGGTCGTACTCATCTCGTGCGTCTGTGCGTGAACTGTTTGTTAAGTGTGCAATCATAGTGAGGTCAAATTATGCCGCAAACATTTTTTGTTTGTCATAGTATTTGTAGGGTTCGATGCAACGAGCTCCACTTGTTACTATTCGTGGTAAATTTTTGTCTTGTGCCTGGTTTGACTGGTGCCTAAATCAGTGCTGAGGGTTTTTTTTGTGTTATTAAATCTATAGAGATTAACTTAGAAAATTAAAATTGTAGATATTGTGTAAGCATGCTGTAGGTTTCCTATAGCATGGGCTTTTTCAATAAAGCTCTGTAAAGATTCAGCAGTTCGCGACATCCCTGGTATTGAAAGCGTCACAACCGGCGGTTGCCGCTTACCATCGGTAGGCTACATATTTAGTAAATAAATTATTTATTATTTACCTTAAAGATATAAAAATGCAGGAAACATCCTAACATAGGTACTTAGGTAGTGTTGCTAGTTTTGAGCAGGTACCGTAAAAAATTGCATGGCACTGCACTGAGACAGACATCACGACATTATTCAGAAGACCACTTCTCAGATAAGATTAAAATTTGTGTTGTGTAGTGACACGCGTGAAATGATATGTATGTAGGTTATGTAATTCTGGAACGCAAGTCGCTTATTGGTTTCCCCGTAAAAGCCAAGCGGGATATTGATGTAACGGAAATGTAATAACAGGCTCTGCGGGGACGTATGTTCTCGAAGGAGGAAGGTGGAGGGAGCCTGCTAGCTGTTATGAAAATACTTTACGTAACGCATAACTTCGGAGCGGAATGAGCAATGAGCTTTGGCAACCACAAAGACATTCCTTAAGCTGACATCCTTGCATTTCGCAACATCCTACTGATATTTAAAATGTGAAAGTGTGCAGACGTTTGTTACTGACGCCAGGATATGGTTAATTGCAGAAAAAAACTTTAAATTCAATTTTATGCGAGCATTACTGCGGGGAAAAGTTAGTGGAAAATAATTCCATATTATTTTGTTAATAAAAGGGAGCAGAATTTAATAAACGTTTACTGGATGTTGTGTTTCGTCTACGTTAGATATTTATAGTAATTGCTCGGATTCTCGGAATAATTCTCAATTTCCATCCTGATGTTATACGATTGTTTTCAATTTAAACATCTGGATATATGCGATGAAACAATTATAATCCGCTCAGAGCTCCAAGTGAAGTTGTAAGGCGAGTTTATTAAGTCGATGTTGGTACATATTTTTATACTCGTTCTATTTTGCGTAGATATTCATGAATGTCTAATTAAAACAGTCATTCAGACAGACAGTCAACAGACATTCTGTATACAGTGCAATGGTTACGTTATGTATTTAACATAGCATTTTTTATGACTATGAAACTGATCAAACAAACGCCAAGGAAGCAGATGTTACAAATTTTTGTAGGTAGATGTTCCCACAGGGGCCTTAAAGGGGTAGAGGTGTTTAGTAACTATACACCCACTTTAGGCCGAAAATATATTTAAAGTGCCGACTTGTCAGATGGCGAGTCCATCGCCGATCCAAGTACGGGTATACATACATCTTGATTTTATTCTGCCACCACGACTCTTCATGGGTTTTAGACGAAGAGAAGAGAAGACACCTCCTACGTTTAACAAGAAAACGAAAGGCGTATGTATGCATAGTCGTGATTGAGAAAAGACTTAGGACTAGCCATCTCCCACGCGGGAAGGCGTGAAGTTATATTTAAATACACGGTAAATAGATTTTTCAATTAAGTTAACTGTATTTAGAATATAAAGATTTAAATACACGGTAAATAGATTTTTCAATTAAGTTAACTGTATTTAGAATATAAAGAATTACGAGTATTATAACAAATTTTAGTAGGTCTCGGTAGTCTTGTATTACTGAGATACGAGTAAGTAAACGTTTTGACGGAAATTTGATATTGCCTGCCTTTGATTTTGGAGGCACATTGGCTGTGAGCTTCATTCAGGTCAAAGGTTATTCTCAGAGACATTTTCAATTAAGCTTAAATGTCAAGCTTAAACTTACTAGCGCAAGAATAAGTCCCGGCTGGGATTCCGAAATTATTATTCACTGCTCGTAACGTAGCGTTCATTAAATAAATCTGTATTGAACGACAACCCAACGGACTCTCCGTTGAGTTATTGGCTACAAAAGAAGGCTTAATATACATTTATAAAACCCGTGAAGAGCCGTGGTGGCTGAGTGGTTCGAGTGCCTGCAACACAAATATTGCTGGTTCGAATACCGACTGTACCAACGAGTTTTTCTGAACTTGAGAGGAAACCTGTATACATTAAAAAAAAATTCAAAGGCGTATGTATAGTCGTGCTTGGAACGGCAATAGACTCGCCACTCGTCATGTTGGCACTTTAAATATATATCTGGCTGAATGCTCCACACAGTACCCACACAGAATTTATCAGTGTGGGTACTATCTGCACCGTAATTTATATATTAAATAAATTGACATAATATGGCATCAATTATTATCGTAGGTAGGTAGTTTCATCACATAAATATCATCAGTCTTCAGTGGGAATTGAAATCGTGATCCCAATATCTGCTGTCAAAAGCTGTCATCTCCAGAAGAACGCCGAATAAATGCCTGTTTTTAGAAAACTCTTTCTATCTTCATCTTAGCTCTTTCCTATTGGATTCGTTGCGAAGAATTGTAAAAATCGAGACTAAAATTCATGGGCTTGACCATCAATATTATTTTTAGAAAAAATCCTATTATACACCGTAACGTAGATATAATCCGTATGTCAGATACGCGCCTAATCCTAAAATAAATTCAGATGTTGAATGATAGCTGCGAATAGATAGACAAATGGCCAGATTCTTCATGAGTGTAGTGCTCATAAAGCTTAAAACGAATTATTTATAGAATCTTTTTCATAGACTGAGAGAGCACTAGATACTAGGTACTATATTTTATCACTCAAGTTAATAATAACAATTATACTATATAATATGCCTCACCCACATGGGGTAGGCAGTAGGCAGACGCAGAGAGGCTCTGGCGTCTTTCTTCGTACACATATCCTAGGTGCCAATGTAAAGACATTATAATTAAGAATTTCAAAAGATGATGCTACAATTGTGTGCTCCTACCTACTACAGGAAAATCTATAAGTTAAGGAAAGTCCACGAATAGAAAGATGATAAATCCCTGCGTGGTCGTGCCCAAACGCATACCAAGGAGGATATTTATTGTTGTGTCTGTTTATCGTAACACGATTCACGTGTCAATATGGATTGTCTAAGGCTAAACCTTACTGATCCCTGAAAATACCTTCAAATAAAACTCGAGAGCTCTACCTTCCATCAATTGCTTTTGATATTATTACAAATAAATTGACGTAGGCGTTCCCTGACAGGGCACGATAATAAACGTTGCTGTTTCGGGAATATAAAAACGCTCCAGTTTGCGAATGTACATCTTATATCTTGTCTGTTACAGTTGAATTTACGACGTGGCGCTATATTAGGCTATGTACATACAATACGTGTAGGAATAGGAAATGATTTGTGTAAATTTGGCGTACACGTGTCGGGTGAGAAACTGCGAACTCATTATTTATCTCTCGAACTGTTTGCACAGATACACACCTGTCATATGATGCGAGCTTGTATTGCGGCTATCAGTCGTTTGTTAACAGATCGCTGTGAATTACGCTCATGCATCTTGTGAATGAATATTTTCACGCGATTATTTTCGATGTAGAATTTGTACAGGCTTTGACGTAACCTTAATTCGGACAACCTTGTCTGAGCGTAGTAGATGAATACAGCGTAAGCTGTTTCGGGCGTATAACGCCTTAAAATAGAATATGTTGTACCGTGGCTGAGATACATAGTTATATACTGGCTGTGTCCGCGTCCGGATGGAATTTAATAAAAAAAGTAATTGTTTAGTCTCTAAAATAAAAGTAGGCTAAGTTACACCTTTTTACATCAGCTACCTACCAGTGAAAGTCCCGGTCAAAATCGGCCCAGCTGTTTCCGAGATTAGCTGGTACAAACATACAGAAATACAGAGAAAAATAAAAAATTATATTATAATATAATTTGGTATATGTATTACTTTAGAAATGGATGAAATATTTTAACTAAAAAAATTAAATAATAACGAAAAATTAAATCACATTTCACTTAGTTAATACCGCGGGGTACATGTATCACGCACAGTCCCGCAACCAACGGGTAGGCAGTATAGAGCCGCAAGTTCTCCCTAGACTTGCATACCTTAAGTACGTATAAACCTAATAATTATTTTCGTCAAAGGAATTTTGTTTCTTATATTTACTCGTAGTTATAATTGCGAAGCATTAGCCACTATGTAAATAGAGGAGCCGTCGGGTTTTTATCTACGACCAAAGTCATTTGCTATCTGGATGAGCACCCGTACGACGGTACTTACTGGAACGCAGTTCAGTTACTATAAGTGGAAATTTCCTGAGACTTCATTAAATATAAGTTGCTTCCTAAAGTATGGCATGAACGTTGGAGTTGAGGCTTGAATCTAAAATTACAGGTAATGCTTAATAATCATGTTCGAAATACTAACTAAACAACTGATGAGCCACTGTAGCCGAGTGATTCGTGCAGTCGCTTGCAACACAAAGATTGTTCTAATCCCAACTGTGCCAATGAGTCAGGACGCGTTTACTATATTATTTACAATTCGTAACTTTGTTTTTCCACTGTTATGTAAAACATATGTGTCCATGTGGCGGAAAGTAATACTACACTAGCCAGCCAGTTTTATTTGAAAGCATTTGTAATCCATTAAATAACTATAACGTATCAATGCGATGTGAATATCTACCGTATCATATTTATTGCCAGCCAATGTAAACACTCAAATGCCTATCTGCGTCTCATTGCTTATCGTGCGATTTCGTTGTCAACAGGTGAATGTTTTCGTCGAGCCGGCATCCGCCCCTTGGAATATAATTTGAAATTGTGAGTATTCCAGTCTTTTATATATCTTCACGACGTTCCTCAAGAGTTTCCGGAAGGTTAGTCAGAAGTGTGTAGGTAGTAACCACATACTCGATTTTCGCCGTAGATATTCGTCCTTCGCTGTTTCTCAAGCAAAAGTATACCTATATGCGTCTTTGAATTTTCTCTCAAACATATGCAGGTTTCGTTTCGCTGTATTCCTTCACTGTCCGCCCGGTTAGTTCCAGTTCTTTCCGTAATAAATAGAGGCCATGTCGGTCGGCAATGTTACATCCAGCCTGTGGTCCAAGATTTAAAGAGTGCTGGCTGTGTCCACAGCCAGATTGCCAGCTCGAGCGAACTGGCAATCCTCTGCTCTCGTTGCCAAGCCAATGAAGAACTCGGCGTGATGTAATGTTTATATATATTTTTTTGATTTGTTAGTTCGTTACTTGTTCTTACTCGATGAACTCAAAAACTACTTAACCGGTAGAAATTATTGCTCCTTCTGAAAGCCAAATTATTCCGAAGTAACGCGAGCTATAATATATCATTTATATATACGTTTAAGCAAATTGAAAGCGGGTGAAACAGCGGGGCATAACTAGTCAAGTAAACCTTTGTCTTCACAAACATGGTTCTATCACAATTCCTCATCAATCAATTATGACATAGCTTTTAAATTTGTCTTAGTAACGCAGCTCATGATAAAATGTTTTATAGCATAGTGCTGTGTACGAGGTAAACACAATCCCGCGAAACAAATATGCGTTGTTAGCCGATATTTGTAAACAAACCGGTTGCCAGAAACATTTGAAGGAAATCGAATGATCCATTTTTTATCTTTATATCAATTTCTTGTATATTCCCTCGTAGGGTGTAACGCGATCGCGCGGGATACCTACAGTTCAAGGATACTTACTTAGCCAACTTAAAAAGGGGAGGATATGTATGGTCGATACGTAAAAAAGTCGGAACTACACTATCTTTACATAGGATAATCTATTCAGGCTTCCAAAAAATATACGCTCGCGTCACTCACGGGGTAGGCAGAGAGAGTATAGCGTCAGTACGTCGTCATTCATCGATCTCGCCACACACGCTTGACGGCTTCGAGTAGGTATCACAAAATTATATTTCGAAGTCTATGTATATTTGTTTTAATTCTAACACAGTTCAACTAATGGTGAGAGATTGGTACGTTCACGTGTGCTTGTAATTAGGGACCCAAAAAATACAAGACTTTATGTCTGAGGTTTTTGATATTAGATAGGAGTCTGTCTCCCGCCCGACACGCCCCACCTATTCAAAGTTCAACTTTCTACGGCCCTCTTTTTCTCTGAATATAACATTAAAAGTTCAAGAAGATTGACGAGCTTTCCAAAGCTTCAGTGAATCCTCTAACTACTTTCATTTTAGGGCAGGGATTAAAAAGTTTTCGGTACCCATGTGAAGTTCAGAGCCGATACAGTGTTTCTTACTTTAAATTTGTTATATATTATACAGAGATCAATCCAATAGAGAGATAACTTATCTAGACAGTGCTGTAAATTATTCTCAGTGAGAATAGGTGTTTTAAATGGACGCACAGAGGTCGAGACTCGCGGCACAGAATACATTATTATTGCACTTAAGTAAACGGCGATGGACTCGCCATCTGTCACGTTGGCACCTAATATACCTCTGGCGGAAAGTGGGTGTGTGGGTATTACCTATACACCTCTGCCTACCCCTTCGGGGACCCTTGTGGGACCCTTGTGGGAAGGCGTGAGGATATATAATTATTTATAAATAAAAACCGATCGTCATAAAACTTTGTACAAATATTCTCGGAGGTATTAGAAGTAACAACTTTTTGTTGAAAAAAAAAGTTTTTTTTTTACGAAAGGTAAAAAAGTTGTCTACTCTGACGAAATCCCGGGCACAGCTAGTACATTATAATATTAGAACATTGAATTTTCAAAATTAAATAAAAAAGTAGTGTATGTCCTATTCCTAGGTATAAGCTATCACCATTTCAACTTTCAGCCAAATCGGCTAAGAAATTTGGCCGTGAAAGAACCGTAAACATCCAAACTTATAAACTTTCACATTTATAATATTAGTAAGATAAAATAGTAAGATTATCACCCCTGTGGCTAGACGACCTAGCTACGTTCGTAGCGATACCTAATTGCCTACGTCCTCCGCTACGATGTAGCGACGTAAACGCATTTCCAATTTCCATTGCCCGTAGGTATACGCTTTCTTACACAATTTGATGCGGTAATGATATTATTTTAACTTCGTACATAGATGAGGATCCGAGCTACTTTTGCCTTTAGACGAACCTGGAGATTGGTGCTGCAAATTTAAATACACTATAATGCTCTTATCTCGCCGATAAGAAGCCGTGGTGGCCGAGTGGTTCGAGCAGTTACCTGCGACGCAAAGGTCGCAAGTTCGAATCCCGACTGTACCAATGAGTGTTTTCAGAACTTAAGTACAGTGATTAGTCACACCACGAGCTTTACGGTGAAGGAAAACATCGAGAGGAAACCTGCATACGTCTGAGAAGAAATTCAAAGGCGTATGTATAGTCGTGCTTGAGTAACGGCGATGGACTCGCCATCTGTCACGTTGGCACCTTATATACCTCTGGCAGAAAGTGGGTGTGTGGGTATTACCTATACACCTCTGCCTACCCCTTCGGGGACCCTTGTGGGAAGGCGTGAGGATATATTTATTATCTTATCTCGCCGCGAGCCAACATTATACTGCTAAATAAAATTGGTTTACATGATGAGGAGCCTTGCTGATGACATTAATACATGGACATAAATATTTACGGACGTCCCGTATCAACATAGTTTCAATTAAAACTAAGGGTTTTTACCACCAAGGTAAAAAAAATACGACTTGAAGATGACCTGATGGTAAGCGGTTGCCAGCCGCATTGGGGCGCTTGCAAAACTAATGTAATAGCTCGCATGTGATGACCCTGTAGGAATCCTTTCATTTATTGAATATATCCTGTATCTATCTTTTAATGTAACAGATATATACTTACCTCAATTGTAAGTTCTCATCGTGTGGCTGAAAATCTAAATATAGATATCTTGAGATGAAGATTCCACACAAATTGACCTAGTCCCAAATGAAACAGTGCTTGTGTTATGGGACTTATATAGATATATCGTGTTCATCATACGGATATCTGCACTTATCGGGATTCGAACCCGCGACCGCGAAGTTTCGCAGTCGGGAGCTCTGACCACTTAACCAGACGGCCGTCAGATAGAATAAATATATTGGATTGTGGCCAGTTAATTTAAATGGCCTTACTTATTAATAAATACTGGAACGTTCTATGACGTCTTTAACTGCATTTGATTTCCATTTATTAATAGGTACCTAATGATATAAATACAATATAGGTATATGAATTATAAATACGTCACAACCGACGAGTTGGTAGTTCCCATTCTGGAATTAACGCATATGCATTTACTTGTACGCAAAATAACTTTAATTCCCCGAGGCAATACCATTTGGTTGTTTAGAGGAAAATTAGTTTAGAAGCCATGTCCCCACATTCGTAAGTAAAAAACCTTTGGTATAGGTTTCGTTTTTAAATTTCGTTCGTAACTAAGTTCCAACTAAACCCTTTGTAATTGGTATGCTTTCTGTCTCCGTACCCCAAAATGCTTGTCGATCCGTAGGTGGGACATGGAGTCCTGAAATACTAGTTCATATTATTTTTGTATAAAACAAGTTTTTATTTAATTTTTTTAAACAAATAATTAATTTGCGAATTGCGAATAAAACATTTGAAATAATCTTTATCATAATAATAAGTGTGTATGTCACTGAACTGCTCTTAATCGGCTGGACCGATTTTAATGACATTTTGTGTGTCTTCAGGTGGATTGAAGAATGGTTTAGATTCACAATATGACCCAATAGGTGGCGCTGCGATCGTGTTTCAGGAAATTTTACTTTTTCACCCGGGCGAAGTTCGGCGGGACAAGTAGTATATATATAAAGATCAAAATTTATGGGACTTATTTTTATCAGATAGCACATTAGAATTTCTTGTTTGAACTATGTACCGTACTCTCATCGTAAACCTAGCTTGTGAATTGATTAATCACTGTACTAAAGATCTGAAAAAGCATTACTATGGGATTACTAAGATATAAGATATTATAATTGCAATTATTATGTATGCAATCATTGCGTTGGAGGCAACTCGACCACGGCTCTCAACACTAATAATAACTATTGATAAACACTCTTTGATTTCTTGCGACTTGCATCAAAGCGGCGCATGCACACAACTTAACGAAAAAATCTGTCGTTTACACAGCATGTTATGTGTTTCAACACCTCCAACGGCCGGCATTTACGCAAATCGTGGGAACACTCGTTTTATCGGCTCTAGAAGCAAAACAAACAACGCATTGTAAACTGACCTCGTTCGCGATAATATATTACTTGCTAGTGCGTAGAAACACATGGAGTAGTTAATCTTCGTATACTGATTGCGTGGGCATACCTCCTCTATGCATCATCATCACCTTTTGATCATCGGCGAACAAACTGCTTTTAAGCTATCAATACAGATACATAAGTCAAATATTAAAAATGTTATTTGTACTGTATACGTATTTCGGCTTTGCGTAAGAAAACGCTATTAGAATATTTGAAAATACGACCGCAAAAGACGCGGTACAAGATAATAAATTATGATGCTCTTCACAGAATTACATTCTAGTATACCTACTAGTATACTAGAGGGAATATTCTTATGGCAGTCTAGATATATAATATGCCCCGTCCGTGCTACGTGTATATTATGTGGTACTGGGAAGACAAATACCTACTTTGTAAGAAAGACCTGGAAATATTATTGATAAATAATTATTGTATCTTCTTCACGCCTTCCCTCAAGTGTCCCCATGGAAGTGGCCAGAGGTGTGTAGGTAATACCCATACACCCTCTTCGTACCTCTTTGAATTCCTGCTCTAACGTAGGCAGGTCGCCTCTCGATGTTTTCCTTTGCCGTAAAGCGCATGGTGTGAGTAATCACTGTACATAAGTTCAGAGAAACTCATTGATCGTGTAACGCCTCTACCTACCCCGCCGAGGACTTCTGTGGGAAGGCGTGAAGATATATTATAGTACAACTAAACTAGAACTTTATGACCACGGGAAAAAGTCGATCATGATGTTCGTACAAACAATTTGATCATAATTACAGGAACTGTGTAACTAATAAATTTAAACAAATGCACATTTTGTTCTGCTGATGATAATATAACTGCAAGAAAATATTTGTAATAGATCCAATGCAGATGCCGAAGTAAAACATAAAACGAATAATACTCAGTCTAATTATGTATGTTGACGACTCCACAAAAATGTTTATCGTTGATTGAACTATTAACTCTCGCCGGAGGTAATTAGATGCCTAATTTATTACGCCTTGCCTTTGGAAAGCATCAAGTTTTATTTGATTTCTCATCCATTACTGTTACACATTACTGATTTTTATACATCACGAACGCACCCAATTTATTACATACATTGAGGACTATTTTTGTTGCAAACGAAATCGATAACAGCGTACGCTTATTAAATGAATTTGTGTGAAAATAAAGTAGGCACCAATATCGCGTTGTGGACACCAACTCGAGCTTTCTTGCTCAGACTTTTACTGCCCATCAACGCCGACATGGCTCATTCACATTATTACCGGCAGTTATCCTTCTTGATAACTTCGCGATAAGAATGTGTTTAATTACTGCTGTCGCGAATGCGATAGTTTGTTCCTACTGAGATGAAAAAACTACTGAAAGGAATTGAATTAAATTTGTGTCGAAGATAAAGTTTGGGTGCCGTCACGATGGCACCCTAATCTGGCGGAAAGTGGGTGTGGTTACTACCTATAAACCTCTGCCTACCCCTTCGGGGACCCTTGTGGGAAGGTGTGAGGATATATAAAAACATTGACATATATTATCTTATATACAATTGGTACATGAAGCTGAGGAACGGAAATTGTGTTTGAGCTTCCCTTCATTCAATAATTTCATGCCACAGAGACTTCAGCGAGTTATGGAAAAGTTGGTACATTAGTGTCATTGTTGGCAAACTTGCGGCATATGACATATTCAGCGAAGGCATCGCGTGGAAGCCTCCTTTCATAAATCTTTTCAAATTCAATCAGCTGTGGGAAGTTGATGCATGACGCACATTCGACAGAATACATTGTATAACCTCTAGTCCCTTACCGGGTAGGCAAAGGAGCAGAGCGCCAGTTTTACAGAACTCTTTCACTTGATTCACATAGATTTTTCTCTTTATACACACTTAATGCCTTCGAATACCTTCTCTTGATGTAACCATCACTGGAACTCTACGATTTGGTCTAGAATCTCGACCAAATCGTAGGTATAAGATCGTAGAATTAATTTACCGATACTCGCTTAGTCAAGTTACCCTATATTTTATGTCTGGTGTGGATCTAAACCTTAAATGTGGTAGTACTCTGTCTCCTCCAGACACTTTCGCATTGTATATTAAATCAAAATGTTTGTGACGTCATTCGTAAATGAGTTTTGTTCCAGATGAATGGTCTATTAACTGTTAATTAATTTAATGAAGGTCGATCCAAACGAGACATCAAATACAGGTAACTTGAATAGGGGAGTATCGATAAATTATTTATTAATTAAAATCGGTATTTGTGGTGCGTTTTGTCGAAGTAGTTTATCCCTATTCTGGTGGTGTTATTTATATAAAACTTCCTATAACTGCGTTTACTAATTTGATCTCGATACCATTGCTATTGTCCTTTTGCTCTTTGTAAAGCTATTTTTATTGTTTTTTTTTTCAGAATTTGCGTTGCTATTAAGTGACTCGAAGTCGAAGTCAATCTCTATCTATAAATTCTCTTAGCAACACTTGTTTATTTTATCGAAGAAATTCTAATTTTACTGCCGAATCAATAAGCGTCGCTTGTGGAATGTAGTAAACGCTCATGAATTAGGATTAACACTTCCAGGTAAACGGTATTTATGTATTGTTTATATCATTCGCTTAAAAGCCGCGTTGACCGGATTGTATTAAGTCGCCAAAAAAATAATGAATTTTCGTACCACGAAATTTTACGTGTAGTAAATATATAGGAAACGTGCATATGTTTGAGAAGAAATTCAAAGTCGGGCTTGCGTGTCTGTTACGGATATCTGCCACGTCTGCATCTAGAGAGTGTTATTATGCCTCTGCTCATTCCTTCGGAGACCATTATGGGAAGGCATGGAAATACTATATATATTATGTACTTATTTTAATACAGAGCCAATTATTTTCTTCCCTTTAAATTGAGATATGAAACCATGCCAATGTTAGTCATATGGGCAGGGTTGTGTTGTGACGTTAATTTTCATTCCGGATTAGTAGTGGGCCATAAAAGAGGGGTCACGCGCCGGGGGATCTGGCGTAATAATAGCTCCAAGCTTTTATAACTTACTCGCTTGGAGTTTTTAATTATAATAATAACATTGGTGCCGTGGCGGCTGAGGCGACCCTGTGTGTGCTAAGCCGCTTGCCGCGACACTAGCTCCGTCTCACCTCCTGTCCAGCCCAGCTCACTAGTTCGCTACCCAACAACGCTCCAACTTTCTAAAGAGTCTTGGTCTCGCCATTGTTCAGTTAAGTAGCAAATGCTCCCAGAACTGACACTACGAAAGGCGACTAAAAAAAAGAATCTGCAATCAACAATACATTTTCGAGAATTCTGTTTGAAACTCTTGGGCCGCGGTAACCGGTTGCTCGTCCTTTTTATAAGGAGATATCGAGCTTATATGTTCTCCCCATGCTCCTCGTGACAAGAGACTTGGGGAATAATTTGCTCAGTGGAACAACATTGCTATACAACTCGGTGATGCCTCTCCTTGGTACTCTTCCGCGACAACGACTTAAGTCCGTTTTGACAGTTACGTTTTGAAGTTTATGAAGATTTAAGTCATACCAGTACTAGGCTTATGCACAGATGGCCAGTTTGGGGATCAATGTAAACATTAAATATATTTAAAACATAAAACGAAGCAAACTTATCGTCTGGTGTTGACGTTTAATAGTCCTAGTTTCTTGCTACCCATTTCAAATGCAGCAGTTTGCTTTGCCCGTCGGCTGCACTTCGTGACTTGCTTTCACGCTCGTACTCCACGTGACGTACTTTTATTCTTCAGCGGTGTTGTCATATTGTATCAAGTGATGTATCATCGTCACTGTTAAATACGTCGGTTTAAAATACTAAGAAGTTAGACAATGACGAAACAGGTACGCCAATGGCGTACACACTTCAAAGAAATGTTTTGTTATTTGTTTTCTACCTGTATTTAATATTTTTTCCTTATTTATTCCGAAACGCCCCCAAGTCTGTGAAAGGTTAGCCATAAATAATGAAACATTGGATATTTACAAAAATTGTAAATTGTAGAGTGTTAGTATATCTTTTGCAATAAGACCTCTAGTTAGAGTCGATAGCTTGCTTGAGTGTCAACAAGTTGAGATATTTCACCTGAAACTTTTGCACTTGACGTGAGCAGGCACACTCAGCCGACACTTCTAGGGGAGTGATATAGTTTGATACTTAGCTACGAACGATGGTCAGTTGTTTGCCGATAAGAATTTCGTTCAGACACTGGATTGGAGTATTTATGGAAGCGATATCGAACATCGTGTACCGGACCAAGGCACACCTTGAGGGGCTATTTGTTTCATTCTCGTACTTTGTACTCAATGTAAGGACAATGATTCATACAACCACCACGTTTTATTAACCCTTTAAAATTTTTAGTTCTTTCTACGAAGCCCCCGGCAATGTTAATATTTTACTAACCACGTCACGCGTCGAAAATTAATGTCACACGAAGTCATAACATTTTCTCCGTCGAGTTATAATCTTTACGATGTTGTCTTGTTACAATTAATATTAGCGTGTACTTGGTTTGCTCTGGCAATAAAATAAACGGTTTTACCCACTAAATTCAGGTTATTTTTTTTAACTAGTGTTGTTACAGTTTCGAAATTTGTTGAGAATTTTACACAATTAAGTGTCCTTATGTGATCTCTAGTTGTCCTGATTAAGGGTAAAGTGGTGTGTTTTGGAAATATCTCCCGCTAACCCTTCCCTGACACTCCAATATATTCTCCGGTAAATCATCATGTCTCAGGATTAATTGCAGCATCAGTACAAGTTAGACATGTATATAGATAGGGCTTCGTAATGATACTTGAGTTCAAACGGCACAATTCACAAATTTAAGAGAGGTAGGGCATAACGGGTTTCCCGTTCGAATATGGAGCTGCCCGACTGGGGCAGAACCTCCACCTTAAAGAAATCCGTAGCCAAGCCAAATAACACAATTTATTGTGTTGTGTTCCTACGCGGTGAATAAGGTTTCCAGAAATGAGCTCCTTGGGGAGGGGGAGGATTGTTACATTGTGTTGGAAGCAGAGGATATATATATATATATATATATATATATATATATATATCAATATGGAGATATATTATAATAATGGGGATATATATATATCCCCATTAGGTGGGCCGTATGCTTGATTGCCACTATTGTTGTATAAAAAAAAAAAGTCACGGATAATCCACTGACTTCCAGGTTACATGCTGTTTCCAATACAGGGCTATAATTCTGAAGGCTATAGTTTCATACTAAGTTATTCCAAATTGTTGAAGGAAATGCTGATTTGTTTTTGTTTTTTCCAAATGAAATGTTTAATTATGTAAACAGGTACATATATCGGCCGTGAAGCTTACGCAATGCTACCTCGACCTATTCACATTTTCAAAAGGAACTTTGCAAATGAATTGTTAACAGCTGGGAGAATTTCTAATGAGTTAAAACTGAAGCCGTGTAATGTAAACAGAAAGTTTAAGTCTTTCGTTGTTTACAATAAACTTAATGGTAATAGTGGTTTACCCCTCTCAGTATCCCCTCTCCAACCTTGAGACATCCCGGAATAAATGAACGATTAAGTTATATTATAGAAGTTGTACCTCTGGTCTGGAGTATTGGAGATAGATAAACAAGTCCCTTATTGATTATATAATTCTTCTGTATTTGACTACTAAACGCCCTATCGATTATGGTATTTTTTTGTATGTGTTTAAGTGGATACGAGAATGGATTGGATTTAAAATTTTACCCAAACGAAGCTGGTCGGGGCAGCTAGTATCATATTATGGTATTTACATAATAAGGTGTGTTGACGTGCATGTATATCAAAACATCTGTGAATTAATGTCTGTAGTACCTAGTTTATTAGTTGGTTATGAAACTGCTTTCAGCTAGTTATAGCCGGTATGAACCGGTCGCAACTATAAATTAATAAACTATTTTAGGGAATTAACGTCTGTAGTACCTAAAGTCAATATTTTTCTTCCACCGAAAGATGTACAAGATTCTCATTTACAGGAATCTCTTCACCCTGAGTGTGTCGGAAAAACTTCAATCAACCATGGTCGGGCCGTAGGGTGACGCTCAATCACCGGGAATGAGATATAAATGGAAAAGTAAACAAGGCGTCCGTTTGTGGGGTGCCCATCATTTGTCGGTCATATCACTGTTTTAAAGATCAAAACGCTATTCTCGTAGTGTTTGGTTTAATTAGAGTTATGAGAATTATGAGGTATGAGATTCGAATCATCAGAAGCTACAAAAAATTTTTGTCCAATGTCAGTTAAATAATAAATGAATTACGTTCTTTGCCTACGTTCAACAGCGGTATTAATTTAACATAATCTACAGCTTCACCAGTTAAATAATTGGAATAAATTAAAACAAACTCAAGGGCGCTCAGTATGTGGGTATCTTATCATAGACACGCTTAGAAAATCCTTTGACATATGGGTATGAACTATATTTAGTAAATATGATCTCTGACTTGCATATGAATAACTGAAATCAGAGGTAGTGAAATTTGCACGTCGTTGGGGAAATCAAACGAGCAGATAATACGTACTTTATTATTAGCCTGCATACGTCATAAGGGTTATTATCTCGTTTCATTATTGTATAGTCAGTAGTTAAGTCAAAATATTTGAACACATTGTGCACTCCAGATAAATCTTCGTGGTATTAGGTGTGCTATACATTATTTACGGTATGTAAAAAAACGAGTCCGGCGAAAATTACTTGTATTGATCTTGATAATTATTACATCACTGCCTAAAGGAAATTATTTTTTGTAAAGTTACTAAATTATTCATAGTCGAAGTATATAATGTATATGTACATACATACATATACATATCAACACGCCGAATGCTAAGAGGAGAAATCGGAAGAGAGAATAGAGTGCCAGTTCTCTCTACACTTGTATACCTCTTTCACTTCGTCTACATATACATATGCTCTTAATATATGCTCGCTGGTTTCGACTGCTTAGATATTATATACAATAGCTCCAATACATAATATATAACCTGTTTAGACACTGGTAGTATCGAATTAAGCGAATGTTTCTGTAAAATTTTCTTCAAATTAATTATTGTGTCACTGAATTGCAGATATTGAGTGACAATGATAATTATTACCGATCATGTTGGGCCGAGACGGTATCATAGATATATAATTTCATCTAGGTATAAGGAGGATACCCCTTTACCCCAAGGCTGAAGCACTTTTGATCATTCATATCACAAGAAAATTGCATTTTGAATGTTCGAGATTAGAAAGCGGAAATATTTAATGGCGCAATACAATAAAATAATTAACTAAATATCCTATTGTACCTATCTTGTAAAGACCGGTTAATTTTAATTGCTGAGAATTGCTTTACAGTCTTTGGTAACCCTACAGCTGACTAATGCAGTTGCGCTATTTATTTCATGTTACTGTGGCGCCATTCCAGATAGCGTGATGGCCGTTTATTACTTCGCGTGCTTTAATACCTCTCATACATACATCTAAGCACAATTTAAACGAGAGCATTGTTTTTACTTACAGGTGTACAAACAATAATATAAATTTAGTTTAGTTTATATTAAGATTTAATACCTTTCGGCTCATAGAAGATACCAACTGATGCAACTTATAATGATGGGCAAAGTGGCTGAGAGAATATCAGTGGGCCGAAGAAGAAAGCCGTGGCTGCGCAATATACGCGAGTAGACCGGCATCAACAATGCTGCTGAACTGTTTCGCCTCGCGAAGGACTGACAGAAATTTTCTGAACTGACGGCCAATCTTCATTAAATGGAGAGTCACTAAAAAAAGAAGAAGGCTCATAGAATTAGTTTGGTTGGAGGGACTTTCGAAAAAATCAAATGAAAACTGAACTCTAACTATAGTAAAAAAAAATGTCCTTTATTTTCAATAACCCATGGTGAGCCCGCGCGTGAACTAGATGGTTGGCAATCCGATTACGTAGAACCGTCACCGGCTCAACGGACAGAATCCGGATTTCGGTAATCATTGCAGGCGAATCCTACTGGCTCTGTCATATCAATCTGTTCATAAAGCGGAGTTGAAGTTGTCTTGCTATTGATATACAGGTATAGATAGACCTGTGATTATTATTTAAAAGAGCCAAGGTGGGCGAGTGGTTAAAGTCGGATGCAACTTAATGATTGCTACTTCGAGCCCCGACTGTAGCAATTAGTTTTATCTGAAGTTAGTACAGTAATTGAAGTCACCACGAGGTCCTCGGCAATGGAAATCGAGAGGAAACCTACATACGTTTGGGAGGAAATGAAGGTTGTAAAGTCGTACTTGAAAAACGGTAATGGGTCTTAAATATATCTCAAGTAAAGAGGGTTTTGTAAGATCTCTAACTACTACTGCTGTTTCCTTTGTTCGGCTATGGTTGACGATTGTCGTAATCTGACATCACCCTTTACAGCAGTCTGCTAGTTTGTAAAAACAACCTGAAAAATTAACGTTATTTATTATTTCTTCAAATCATAATTGATAGCCCCTAGGCTACCAAGTTCCGGATATTTTATGTGGATTTTGCGGAATATGTTTGTCTTACCTGCCATCTTTTTCCCGTCTTTTGCTCTCTTTTACTCAAATCTTTAATAGGAAAGGTAACAATCCATCCATCATTTCCACGGCCCCCTTGTTTATTCATCGCTAATCATTTATAATTTTCATCCCAGCCCCATGTTATATAATATTTCAGATGAAAAATTGTACGCCGTAACCATTGGATCTCTTGTTTAAAAAAATTGATCGAGTATCATTTAAACGTGCTTGAAATATTTCAGTATGATATAGTAAGGCGACAGTTTCTTTTTATAACTAAGCAGTCAGATTTAGTGTTAAGGACCCTGCTATTTGGTACAGGCTTCCTTAACACAGAGAGAGTTTAAGTTTAAATTTTTATAAGTGTTGAGCATTTTACGATTGGACATTGAAAATTTTTGAAGTAGCCTTGACTGCTTAGTTAGAGGACATTATGATTATTGTAGTAAATTTTATAGTTGAATTTTTATAGTTATTTATTATTAGGTTCCATTGAACGACTTTAGATTTTTAACGATATGGTCTATAAATTTGAGGAAGGATTTTAGACCGTTTTCCCTTTGAATTAGTTGATGTAAGTTGAAGGAGTCAATATTTAAATATTTACATAGTGTCTCGTGGTCAATTCGGTTGGTCTCGAAACGAGAGCAGTGACGCAGTAGGTGGTCTATTGTCTGCACGCTGCTGGAGTCATAGGGGCATAAGTCGCTGCTTATTATCTTGAAGCGGTGCAGGTATGCCCTGTGATATCCATGTCCAGTCAGCACTTGTGTCAGGGAGACGCTTGGCTTTACTTTGTTGAAAAGTTCGTCGATGAGTTCAAGGTTTGGGGCTCCAGTTTGGCTTGTTCAATTTTGTTTAAGTCCTTTATTTTCGTTTCTTATGGGATGGTATGGGGATGGGATCTTAGTGTACTCGGTGGCGCATTGAGTTTCGGCTACTGTCTTTGCTTCTTGATCTGCGTCTTCGTTTCCTTTGAGTCCAATGTGGGCCTTGACCCATATGAATTTGATTTGTCCGGTGAATCTATGGAGTAGTTCAATGCGGCTAAGGCGACAGATTAGCCGCATACTTTTAGCCTTGCACCTGAATAGGTAGCATTATTCATTTTTTTTACCTTAAATGTGACAATTCATTGGTGAATACTTTTCAGACAATTATTGTAATTCGATTCATAAGCCAGTGCGCGGGTAAAGCGATTGTTCGGAAAGAATTACATACTTTCTAAGTTCTTGGTACTATGCTGGAGGGAATTAATAAAAAAGTTAATTTTGGCAAGACTTAAGACTTTCAGACAATTAATGTTGAACGTAAAACTTTGTTAAAATTGTTTTAATATGTATTCAAAGTTAACGCTGGAAGACCAGCGATTTCTGTATAACTTTTCGACATAAGTTTAAGTATAATTCAAAAGCTATTCTACATATACATTTACTTTTGTCGACACCGCCCTTGAATTAAATTACGCCTTCTTTCCTTAGCGCCTTCTCATGCCTTACTTTTCGCGTCGTAGGCATCAGGCCTTTAATATTGAAGCAGTGAGAAAGATAATAACGTTGGTATCGATTTCAAGTAATAATATTACAGTGATTGCCCCAGGTCACCTGTGGCCGCCGTGCTCGGCTGGTTACAGGGAAGACCTCGATATACGGAACCCAATACTTGTTCTATTTACTAGACGTAAGTATTGGGTTCCGAGGTTCCGTGAGTAGGTATACAGACAGAAAGTTCAACCAATGTATTAATTAGACGGTATACTGTCTTGTAAGAGCACGCAAGTCTTAGAGCTCGAACGTGAACAAGAAAAAATCAAGATCAATATCGCCCACAAGAACTTGAAAATAAGATTTAGGTACGAAATAACAAATCAGAAATACAATTTAGGTTGGTAAGGGTTGGGAGCTGGGGAATAAAGTTTAGCCACTGGGGAATGTCACGTTTATGAAAGTAACCACTTCGAAGCGAAGTATATCGTTCAGATATTGTTACTTATAGATTTAAAATAGTGGATCCTCTTTATTCATGGATCGATGCATCATGGTTGGGTGCTGATCGTGGGCACATACATACATATCATCATACAGAGTCCTTAACGGGGTAGGCAGAGAGAAAAGAGCGCCAGTTCTCTCTAGACTTGTTCGTACACATTTATCAGTCTCTTCGTACACATTTATCAGTCTCTTCGTACATGCTCGTCGGTTTCGAGTACTGTTGACGTTCCCGTCCTTGAACACGTACATAAAACAAAAAATATACAGAAGGGCCACTAATAGGGTAATAGGACTACCTATTTTGTGTACAAAAAAATTGTGTAGTTTAATTTTGTAGATGTCAAAACATCCATAATTTTTTTCATTGATTGTCGTTATAAATAAGCCGTTGAACTGTCACTAGCATAATAACTTTGCACCTAAATATTTACAATTCTCTGGGCCTACCGGGAACGCCTAAACTATATAAGTATTGCTAATATTATAAAGAGGAAAGATTAGATTTGTTTTGGTTGTTTGTTTGTTACGATTTAACCAAAAAATTGCTTCACCGATTATAAAACTTCTTTCACCATTAGAAATCTACATTATTACCGAGTAACATAGGCTACATTATAGGAAAGATATGTTTTTTGTTTGTTGAAAAAAAAATCGATCAATGGAATAAAAATGTATGCGGGTGATATCGAAGGGCACAGTCAGTATTTAGGTATGTAGCCTAAGGATATGTGTGTACACGTTACATAAGTCGATTAGAGGCACGTATGACGTCACGGCGCAAACGTAACATGCTAGTAACATTAATAGGGGAAACAAAGGTATTATGTATTCAGGATAAAAGTGTATACCTAACGTTTACGAGCAACTGGATTATAATAAAATGGGGCTTATCCTTGTTTAAATAACAATCCCAATTTCAAACGATTCCGCACACACAGACCCGTTTGCCGAGCGGATTTTAATGTAGATAATTACAGACCCTATCCGCTTATATCAGTCGTCAAATAAACTTTCCGTCTGTGCGTGCGCTAATTGCTTTTAGAACCTTATTAGTACAATCTGTTTCGTGATACAATGTCGCTATAATTTGCAGGGGTACGCGAGACTGATTCTAGTCTCGCGAATTTGCATCGCGTATGAAACGCTACTTAATTGGTGATAACTTGGTACGGACATAAAATAATAATGTATTATTATTCTACTCATATTAAATGTATTTGTTATATATATGTACATATAATCACGCCGTGTCTCACGGGGCAGGTAGAGTGAGTAGAGCCAGTTCGCTCTAGACTTATGTATGTACATCAGCCTCTTCATACAAGCTCGCCGGCTTGATTGATATATTTATATATAAATCGATCGGATTTGTATTAGAAGTAGTGATGAAGATGATGATGATGACGATCCAACCGATTTTGGTTATGGCGATCGCTTCAGCTCCGATTGAGTTGTCTCTCATGCACTCGCATGTGGCTTATGTAGCCAATCTTCTTCTTGAAGATTCTCCCACATTGCGGACACGTGAGCACACCATTATTATAATAGCAATTGAAAGTCACAGATGGTTTGACTTTCGATTTGTCACGCTTAGCATCAAGCTCTCAACAACGATGGTCTTCAAATTCTACTACTTTCTTTTTTATGATGGACTTCCATTCCGGTCGCTTAGCAGCTGCTCCTAGTTTGCTGGCTAGAAGTAGTAATTAGTCCGAGAATGGAAGAATCTAGGATCGGATCGTCGTTGTAAGTACTCAAATCCGGTGAGCATGTATGAAGAGACTATTGAATGTATGGAAGCGATCGAGGAAAGGGTACTCAAAACATACACTAGTTCATTAGAAGGGTAGCGATTTTTAATTAACCACATTTAGTTGCAATGTGTAACGACGCTCGACGCTACGATCTTCTCACGCCTACCCACAAGAGTGGTATGTGGTTGTCCTTTGGACGAGTAGTGACTTATAAGGGTGCTTCCAAACATATTTGGGGATGGAAATGGAAGGAAAGCAGATGAAACAAACGGATAATAAATATATTGCGAGTTGTGTGAGAGCGGAATTTAAAAGTGACATTATATTACACTGTCAGCTAACGTTAACTTTGACACAGGGCGGTGCGTTCAATTTTCTAATTTAACTTCAAAAGGTCTATTTACTATCGACTTATTTTGTCTCTTGAAATTTGGAAGTGGAATGAACTCCCCGTTGAGGATTCCCTAGAGAGTACAGTGCATGGGGATCTACAAGAAGGGTTTAAAAAGATTTCTGCAAGGTTGGCAACGCGCGAATGGTGCCCCTCGTATTGCAAGCGTCCATATCCGGCGGTAACCGCTTACCGTCAGGCGGGCCGCATGCTTGTTTGTCACCCCAGTGGTAAATATTAAGAAAAAATGGAAATGTAATTTAGCATGCACCTGGAAACTTATTGAAGTGTCCAAACAGGATCGGAAGGTATACACATATTTGATAGATTTCTTGTATTCAGGTGGCAGTGGCAGTGCAGTGCTAGCGGCGGTGCGGTGACGCGCATCCTGGAGCCTCACACGGACCCATGTGAGTCAATTGTTTTTTTTACGATTTAATTGTGGAATAAGCGGAATGCTCATGGTAACCGAGTACAGAATATTGTCTTTAGCGTTGGTATCCTGTAAAAATCTATTCCCTCAGTAAATTGTCAAGCTTTTACGTCTCATCTCGAGTCTAATTCCGAATGGAAATGTTTCAGTTAAAACGTATAACTTCATGCCCGATTTTACTGCTAACTAGAAACCGTTATGAACGGGAATGAAAACCAATATATTCGGCTTGTCTTTAGTATAATCTCTTGCGAAAATTCGATCTCTCGGGGACCGATCTCCATAATCAAATCACCTTCTACAACAAGCAACAGCCTTAATATTTTTGCCGGCGTAATAAAATGAAACTCTCAAGGTTATGAGAAGCGGAGCACATTGTGGCACCGACTCACGTCGTCAGTGTTCGGGAAATATTTTGATAAAGCTTATAATGTTTATCCTTGGTATCGGGATTTCAATGACATACGTTTTAAGAGCATCTTGAAACTCCAGAAACTGGGTCTAGACTTTAGGAATTAATTCAAAAGCAAGCCTAAGGCGGCAAAAATGGGGTATTTTTTCATGTCTTACAAAAATAAATATATACATATAACAACCGACGAGCATGTATGAAGAGACTGATGAATGTGGACGAAGCGAAAGAGGTATGTAAGTCTAGAGAGAACTGGCGCTCTATACTCTCTGTCTACCCCGTTAGGGACTTGGCGTGATGATATGTATGTATGTACATATAACAAAAGCCGTGGTGGCCGTGTGGTTCTAGCAGTTGCTTGCGTGGCAAAGGTCGCAGGTTCGAATGCCGACTGTACCAATGAGTTTTTCTGAACTTAAGTACAGTGATTAGTCACACCACGAGCTGAACGGTGAAGGAAAACATCGAGAGGAAACGTGCATATGTCTGAGAAGAAATTCAAAGGCGTATGTATAGTCGTGCTGGAGTAACGGCGATGGACTCGCCATCTGCCACGTTGGCCCCTAATATACCTCTGGCGGAAAGTGGGTGTGTGGGTATTACCTATACATCTCTGCCTACCCCTTCAGGGACCCTTGTGGGAAGGCGTGAGGATATATATATTTATAAAAAAGCCGTGGTGGCCGAGTGGTTCGAGCAGTTGCCTGCGACACAAAGATCGCAAGTTCGAATCCCGACTGTAACAATGAGTTTTTGTGAACTTAAGTACATCAGTGATACACCGTACAATATTACAAATTAATATTATATATATAATATATATTATATATATATATATATAGATTATATATATATATATATAGATTATTTGGGAAGCTATGTGTAGTTGTGATGATTAGAGACGGCATAATTGTATTATCATACTGGCGGCGAACGTCTCTGGTCTAGAGTATTGACTGTATTGTGTAGTGGTGTTCTGACGATGATGTGTGTGAGCAGTGGTGCGGAGGGCGCGGCGGCACTATGGACGACGCCGGCAGCAACAAGCAGCGGCAAGCTACGAGGGTGTTCAAAAAGAGCTCGCCCAATGGAAAGGTAGCATCTTTATATAATATCCTATTTCACATTATTCAAATCGGTGGTGCCATTCGACTTTTTGCGAGATTAACAAATGGTGGTAAGCGGTTACCGCCGCCTATGGACGCTTGCAACACTAGGGGTATCACTCGCGCGCTGCCGACCCTGCAGGAATCTTTTCACACCCACCCAAGAACTCCATGGTGTGTTTATTTATTTATGTGTTTGTTACACTTTCGAGGTATAGAAAAAATGTTCTAAGGTGGTCGCCCGATTTAAATGTACTTACTAAATCTAGAGGTAAATTTCATATGACCTTTGCCAGGTATGAAAGCATCATTCTTAAATATTATATGTATAGAGAAGAAACTGCTTTAGATCGCCTGTCATTTTCAATAATCGATATGTTTTATATTTTTTGACCCCGTAGCAATTATCATGGTGTGTATATTAATGTATCATTTTCTTTTTCCAGATCACAGTATACTTAGGGAAAAGAGATTTTGTAGACCACATCACACACGTAGACCCGATCGGTGAGTACTTATTAGAAATCTAACTAATCTAACCTAACTTTGGGACTAGGTCTGTGTACTGTACACATACCTAGTCCCAAAGTAGACAGCGATATAAGTGCTTACTTAAATAGATAGACATATTCATAGGGCATCCAAGACGAAGGAACAAATACTCGTGTTACGTTTTCTACTAGCGATTGTTAGATGCCCCCATTGCCGAATCATCAAGACTCGTCAATTCTCTTGTTCGAATGGGAATTCGAGCGGGTATGATTGACTGCATAGTGAATAATTTCCGCCTGATTGCGAAATAGGGGTAATAATACCTAAGAACGAAGTGACCTAGTCCCAAACTACTACTGAGTTTTTTATGAACTCAAGTACAACTGCTTTACACTCTATCTCTTCTTCATCTTCATCATTGACTTCGACTGGATGGTCAACTTTCAAGGCACATATTCATTCATATTATTTGATTTACTATTTCATATAATATATGTATATATTTCATGAAATATTTTCATATTTACCGCATATAGATTGCGAGTTAGTACCGTATTCCCTGACCTGGATATTCATGTTTCCGTAACAGTGTTCTGTTATCCATCACGGGATGGTTGCTGAAACGATCTATACACATTTTGGATGGAGGATAGGTTGTCTTAAAGAGACTTGACCGTAAAATGTTGATGTGCCAGATATAAACAAATGAGGATCAAATACAATTTGTTTTTTAAGTATATTTTGTACTAATAATTGGAACTACTAATACGATTTGAAAAATATTTGAATTTGAATATTATTATATTGTTATATAATATTTGAGTATGTTGTCCGTTTTATTGAGCAGGGCTGTATGGTATGGATATCATCATGCATGCATGCACTCAAGGAGATGTGATGATCATATAAGTATTTAGGCATATTAATTTAAAGCGGCCGAAGCCGCATGGCACTGTATTAGTTTATACATCGCTAACTTGTTTAAATTGGTCTGACTGTCATGGATGATAACGTCAAGAGTAGGTACTCGGAACCGACGAGTTTGTATGATTAGACTGATGAATGTGGATGAAGTTTTAGAACCGCTCAGGCTGTGGAATGAGCTTCCCGTTGAGGAGATGAGAGTTTTCCCTGGAGAGTACAGCATGGAGTTCTTCAAGAAGGGTGTGAAAAGATTCCTGCAGGGTCGGCAGCGCGTTTGATACCCCTGGTGTTGCAAGCGTCCATAGGCGGCGGTAGCCGCTTACCATCAGGCGGACCGCATGCTTCTTTGTCACCCATGTGGAATAAAAAAAGGTCTAGAGAGAACTGGCGCTCTCTCCTCTCTGCCCCGCGAGGGAATTGGCATGATGTTATAGTTTTGTTGAGTAAAGTTCGCTAGCGATATAGGTTCGAAACATCATAAAAGTTGGACTCAATTTATAATTGGGTTTCCACTTGGATGATCCGCTGGAGGATACAATGTTACCCGTCCTATGTATTGTTATGTTATTATTATACAATGGTTGGCGTAGATATGTCATGTGATAACAATGATAACACTTAAATCCGTGGTGGCCGAGTTGTTCGAGTAGTAGCCTGCAGCACAAAGATTGTAAGTTCGAAACCAATGAGTTTTTCTGAACTTTAGTACAGTGATTAGTCACATCTCGAGCTTTACGGTAAAGGCATTGCATACGCTTGAGAAGAAAAGCGGGACACTTCTACGTACCTCTTTGAGGATCCTTCAGAGATTTCACTTAATTTAACTGAATCATCATACATTTAGTATATGGGCTTTTGTAGCATCTCTGACAATTCCTTCCATTCCTGCCTGCACTGAATAGTCTGCTTAAAGAGTATTGAACTCTAGTTAAAATCTATGTATATACATATATCTATGTATATATAAATGGTGGTGGTAGCCGAGTGGTTCGAGCTGTTGCCTGCGACGCAAAGGTCGCAAGTTCGATCCCGACTGTACCAATGAGTTTTTCTGAACTTAAGTACAGTGATTAGTCACACCACGAGCTTTACGGTGAAGGAAAACATCGAGAGGAAACCTGCATACGTCTGAGAAGAAATTCAAAAGGCGTATGTATAGTCGTGCTTGAGTAACGGCGATGGACTCGCCATCTGTCACGTTGGCACCTAATATACCTCTGGCGGAAAGTGGGTGTGTGGGTATTACCTATAGGTAATGGAAAGAAGGTAAATTCACTGTAGCTATTAAATAAGGGATAAACCCCTTTTTGTCGGGGGAAACCTTTGAAACGGCGCCCCGACAAACCCGAGTCACGTTGGGGTTGATTTTTATCGCCATGACAATGTGTTCAATGCTTTGGAATATTTACTCTACTATTGAATAATGCTATACAAAATGTTAACTCATTGCTCTTTTTATGAGAGTATTGCAATTTGTACGTTAACAATTACGAAATACGCGATAAATTTACGAAATAAATTAATAATAATCGACATGAACAAATTTAGGGAACGGTAAACGCGATTTTTTTCCTAAATTTATGCGTAAATGGCGTTGAATGCTGACGTACTCAAATTGTCATCCCTAAGCGAGGACGTAAGTTTGAGAGTATCTCCATAAACTACTCTACTATCGTTTTATGACATCCAGACTAAACCAGCGTAACTGCGTAATCTAGAAATTCTGCACATAAATTCCTTGCATTACGTGAGCAACCGCTGTGAAGATATTCTTGAAATTCCGCTTCGAGACCGTTATATGGTCACAAATTGTAGAGCGGATATGTTAAGCTTAGCTACGGTACCTACCTGATTTTTATTGGCACTTATTAGGTTACCTAATCTAGTTTTACAGACTGCAGAATTGTCTAAATAATTCTTCGTGATGTTTAGTTGGTTTATCGCAAGCGTCAAATAATGGAATTGATCTCTAATTACTATCTGTAAATTGAGGGTTGTGGAATTTGCTCTTTGCCTAGATGTCCATACTTACTGTCAAATGTGATCTATTAATTCAAGAATTCCTCTTTTTTAGTCACATGCGTAATATATATCCTCACGCCTATTGGTCCCCAAAGGGGACAGAGGTGAAGAGGTAGTACCCACACACCCACTTTCCGCCAGAGATACATTTTAGATGCCAACGTGACAGATGGCGAGTCCATCGCCGTTACTCAAGCACGACTAGGTATACATACGCCTTTGAATTAATTCTCAGACGTATGCAGGTTTCCTCTCGATAAAACATCGAAGCAGGAAACCTGCATACTTTACATAAACAGAAAAACTCATTAGTACAGTCTGGATTCGAACTTGCAATGTTTTATTGCAGGCAACAGCTCGAACATCTCGGCCACCACCGGCGTTTTAATAAAATATAATAGCAACAATTTAATTAGAGATACATATAGGTGCCAGCGTAATAGATGGCGATTCTGTCAAACTCTCCCATCTTCAATTTTTTAATTTCTTCTCTGTCTCGTTTGGATAATACTTCCACAAGAATATTGTGTAAAGATGTCGTGCGATTGGTTATGCTGGTGTTGCAAGTGTCTTTTACGGAATTCGTTATCTATCATTACCAGTATTAAAATTGTTCTATTTCCAATTCCAGATGGAGTAGTACTAATCGACCCGGAGTATGTTAAGGAGAGGAAAGTGTTCGGCCATGTGCTGGCCGCCTTCAGGTACGGCCGCGAGGACCTCGATGTCCTCGGGCTCACCTTCCGCAAGGACCTGTACCTAGCCGCTGAACAGGTAACCAAAAAAACGGTAATTGTCAACGTCAATGTTGTAGGTACTGGTGCTTGGTGATAGAAGTGACGCATGCATAATAGCGGCGGTGGGCTTAGTTCTGGATCTTTATTAGTGCGAAAGACTTACGAACTCAGCTTTTATATTGTGTCCTGTAGTTAGCTTATTTATTTAACTTTAATTAACCTCATATATTCATATTATTTTATACCAAGATTGCGGTCCGCGTTATGGTTAGCCGTTAATGCTTTCAGTATTATTAATTTCGGAATTTCACCTTGTGAGATGAGATATGATAATTGGATGTATTCAGAACTCGGCTTGATGATGTGTATGTATATATTTATCAAAGACTCCCGCGTTGGATTGAAAACCATAACCACCTATTTAAGTAAGCCGTAGATATTATAGACTTTTGAGTGTCAAAGTGAAAGATGGAGAAAGATGTGATTTACATGGTATAATGTGAATTACTAATGATCGTTAATATTATGAAATACCTTGTTATAGTTTATTACAGTTATGTTTTAAACTAAAAGTTACATAACATTTTGTTAATTATAACTATGTACATTGTCCTTTAGTACCTAATTATTTGACAAGCTAATCAAATAAATAAACAGCTTATCTATAAACTCAGTGACCCCCAAATAATATATAAATAAAATTACCAGTCCAGCCCAGCTCCCTCGCTCGCGATCCAGCAACGCCCTAAGCCGAGGTTCGTACCCCACAGGGGGTGCCCTTAGCTGTGTTGCTTAGTACTAAAGTGCCTGGCTGGAGGCCTAGGTCTCGCCATTGACCGGTTAAGTAGCAAAAGTTCCCGGGACTCACGCTACGAGAGACAATACAAAAAAAAAAAAAAAAACTCGGTGCTTAATATGCTGTTTTCGATACACAAGTCATTGTTAACTAGTTGTACAAACTTCGCTGTACTGTGGCGATCTAAGGCTTAATTAGTCCAAGCATTATTATTTACTTAAACCAAGAAAAATAACAGTACAATTAAGTGAAGGTAGGTAAAGAAACAAGTTTGTGAGCGCTTACGCTTAACCTAACGCATGGTCAACGCTTAATTATGTTTTATCTCTAAATATTTTCTGTTATTTTACGAAAGCGAAAGAGGTATGCAAGTCTCTGCCTCCCCGTTACGGACTCGGCGTGATGATATGTATGTATGTATTTTACGACATCGTTTCAAAATTCGTAACAAGGCTGGAAGATATACAAATATCTTCCTGCCTTCCGACACTGGTCCCTAAAGGGGTAGCCAGAGATTTGTGACAGATGGCAAGTCTATCGCAGTTTCTTGGGCTAGACTATAGATACGTTCTGTATTTCGAAAATAGCAATTAACTTAAAACGTGTTGCAATTTAGGTATGAATGTACGTACTTCATGTCTGTAACATAAACGCGCGCCGACAGCTGACCGGATTTGGATAAAATTTCAAAGGAATATAGTAGAACACAACTGTTCCTGATTTTTTTTTATTATATTGGTAAGGTGGCAAACAAGCATGCAGTCCGCGTCCTGGTAAGGGACACTTGCAACACCAGAGGACCAGTAGGTCACGCTCGTCTTCTTTTAGTTCTCTATAGACTTACCTCTTTCGCTTAATCCACATTCAACGGTCTCTTCGTACATGTTCGGCGGTTTCGGGTACTCTTGACGTCCCCATTCTTGAGTGTGCGATCGATTCAGACCTAGATCACTAGGTAGTTCAAACGTGGCCTGCCTCTAAGTTACCATAAGTAAATGTAAATAAATAATAATAAATACATATTAATAAAAATGTTTAATACTGTGTCAATTTGTGTGGAATTGTCCCAAGGAATGTATTATTCATACATCATCAACGCGAGAGCGATACCCCTGCTGTTGCAATCGGCCACAGTCAGCGGTAAACGCTGACCATTAAGAGTGCCGAACCGTTTACCATTAGGAGAGCCGCGTGCTTGTTTGCCACCTTAGTCGTATAAATAAATATAATAACTCTCAATTGTTCGGCAGATATACCCTCTGACGAGTACGTCGAAGCGGCCGCTAACCCGGCTGCAGGAGCGGCTCGTGCGCAAGCTGGGCCCGGCGGCGCACCCGTTCTACTTCGAGCTGCCGCCGCACTGCCCCGCCTCGGTCACGCTGCAGCCCGCGCCCGGCGACACGGGCAAGCCTTGCGGCGTCGACTACGAGCTGAAGGCCTTCGTGGCTGACTCGCAGGACGACAAGCCTCACAAGAGGTATGTATATAACTTGCTTTCTAATTCAATGTTAATGCCCGTAATAATGGCCTGTAATGTGTAAAGATACTCGCAAAGCAAGTGAAGGGAAGGAGAGCGTGGATATATAGAAAGAAGGAACGAAAAAATTACCAAACAGTTAATCGATCGGACGCTCAAGGATGATAATGTTAAGAGTACTCGAAACCGGCAAACATTATGAATTCTGATGATGTACATACCTGTTGTAAAAACTGGACCTGCACTGCAGATGCCAGTGAAAGTCCCGTCACAATCGGTCCAGCCGTTTCAGAGATTAGCTGAAACAAACAGACAGACAGACAAAAATTTTAAAGAATGTTATTTTGGTATATGTACCATGCTCATTTAGTAACAAGCGAACAGACACTTAAATTTTATTGATTTGTATAGTTTTTACGTTCAATAAGTGTTACCTATGCTATTTCCCTAAAGCTGAAAAAAATCTATGTATTTTAAATATTTGATCGTTTAAAATATATTTTGCTTTACTTACTTCGTCATGTCATTCGTCCGGAAAGTATGACCTAATCATATTCAGCTTAACTTAACCATACGTTTATGTTAGAAAGTAAGCGTGCCTTCAGACACGTATTGTGAACAGTGCAATTGCCACTATACAAAAGATAATGTTAAGTGTGTACCTATACAATATCTGTATAGTATACAATTATCTGTTGCAGGAATTCAGTGCGGTTAGCGATCAGGAAAATAATGTACGCGCCGAGCAAGCAGGGCGAGCAGCCTTCGGTCGAGGTGTCCAAAGAGTTTATGATGAGCCCTAACAAACTGTACCTCGAAGCCTCCTTGGACAAGGTACTAACATACTTACACCCCCCAGTCGGACGGCTCCTAGACAAAATTCCTTTCCGCTCACACTAACTTTTTCCATATGTATGGCACTGGCATACATTGTCAGTGCATGGCGTGAGCGTGAACAGGAAATAGTTATGTCACTTGGTACGTCCTAGCATGAGTGGCTCGCCGACCATTGCTTAGATTGACCTAGCTTCGATGTGGATGGCTTGCGAGAAAAATGTCCCGTTCGGCCCAGTCTTATATTGAGCTTAAATGTCGCATTACACTGCTGGTTTATACGTCAGTAGCTATGTGCTCTTCTAAGAGGTACGAGTGTGTCTCTTGCCGGTGTTACAAATGTATCTCCCTCCGTTTGTCCCGAGCTGTTCGACCTCTTTGTGCGAATGTACTCTGTATTAATGGGGTTTTTGTCTAAAACTCAAAAATGTATAAACACCTTATTTGGAATTCCTTTGACGTTGTCCAAATGATAAAGTATGGACTCCTGGGCTTAGTCATCGCTCATGTATGCAACGGCCACGCCGCTAATGACGTCATTTGTTTACAACTACAATGTTCATACGTCATTCATTACCCGCACATGAATGAGGCGAGGTCTGCGGTAAATAAACTAATTATTCTCTGAAAATGTTTACGGTTCAGTATTGGCGGCACTGACGTCTTTGGTGGTTTGTTATTTTTGTTTCACTCCGTGTAATGAGGGCGCGGAGTATAGTATGGAAGGGTCATTAAAGATATACATATTGTTTATGCTGTCGACTGTCTTATATATACTAGCTGCATCCCGCGGGATTACTGAGGTGTGCTTAAAATTTTATGTACATTTTATGTTGTTGTGGTTGTCCTATGGCCCCCCGGAGGTGCAGGGGGCCTTCATAAGGTTGCGCCACTCCTTTCTATCCTCAGCTATTTCCTTGGCTTCGCTCCAGTTCAGTCCGACGGCTCGCAGCTCGCTCTCTACGTACATTTTTTAAATGGTGTTAAAAGAGGTCACGACCACCCGCCTGGTGTCAAGTGATTACCGTAGCTTTTAGGTGCTAAAATATCTGCAGTATCACTGATCTGCTTATGATGCTACCACAGCCAACACTACACTACTACAACCACAACACTAGTCAGGCCGTTCTGACAGTACAGCTATCCCACGTGTAGTTACTAAAGGAAAATTACACTACCCAATAGCCGTACTAATTGGCTGTTAGCTTACGTAAGCCCCTGTCTGATAAATCAAATTACGATCGTGATATTTCCTTGTGTGACCCTTGTGTCACTTTTCACCTACCTTTTATGCTTCACCCTGTCAGACCGCTAGAGGGTCAATGGCCTAGACTTATTGGTACTAATGGTTTTGTTACCATCCCAGGAGCTGTACCACCACGGCGAGAATATAGCGGTGAACGTGCACATAGCGAACAACTCCAACCGATCAGTGAAACGGATCAAGGTTTCCGTTCGACAGTTCGCCGACATCTGCCTCTTCTCCACTGCGCAGTACAAATGCACCGTCGCCGAAGCTGAGAGCGAGTTAGTACCTTACGGTCTCATTGTTAACGTTCGATTTAGATTACGACGAATTTAGCTATGTCTTGACCTTGTACTGTACTCTCATTTCTTTCTCTTTGCTATTGTCATGTTCTCAAATTGTGCACAATTCTAGAACGAGTTTGTATTTTTTTATCGTTCGTAGTGTTGGACATGTTATAGAGCGCGTTTTGAATGTATGTAACATTTGTTTGAAATAATATTTTTTATTCAGGGAACCGAAAATGAACGCGAGGGATATATTTAAATTACCATTTATCGGCAATAAGAATAATGAGAACGCTAAATTACAATCCCTGTAAGTAAGTTTTTGCGTGTATGCATGCGTCGGTACGACAACGCTACCAAGCGGCTTCATCGCGTATCTTCACACGTCAAATGTATATTATATATCATTATGATTTCGTAATTGATTGTACCCGTACACTTTATGCCCCGAAAATTTTACTAACGCTCAGGCCGTGAGTTGTCTATAACCATTGCTAATTTGGTCACGAGATTTTGTCAGAATTTATTGAAGCTGTTTTATCGCGCTTTTATTACTATGACTCGTGCTTTGTTTTTCCATCGGAACCTGTGATAACTTTTCCATTTCTTTTTGTGACTAACTTTCCACAATATTATAAACGTGTTTAAATATGTGTAAATATACAAAAAATACGTGAAAGAAATACGTAAAAATACGTACATACATACATATCATCCCGACAAGTCCCTAGGGTAGGTAGAGAGTATAGAGGGCCAGTTCTCTCTAGACTTACATACCTCTTTTGCTTCGGCATTCATCAGTCTCTTCATACATGCTACATATACGTGTACATATATATTCAAAATTTCCTTTTATTAGTTTTGTTCAAAGTCAAAAACAGAATAAACTAGTGCAGGGCTAAACAGATAAGAAAACTGTGACGTTTCTTTGACTCCTATACAAATGTGTTTATATATACATATATATTATATGCTTATTTGCAAGAGTGCTCAAGAGACAGATGCATTCCTCTATATAGTTAGTACCTTTGACTTGAATAATTATAGTTATGTAACGTGATAAATATCTCTGAATATTCAAACAGTAATCAATAGATCACATATCACGCCTTCCCACAAGGGTCCACGAAGGGGTAGGCAGAGGTGTATCCTCACACCCACTTTCCGCCAAAGAATACACATATCAAAGAATATTTAATATCGAAATGCAAACTCTTATGAATTTTCACATTTTAGTGGTTTGCTAGGAAACCTCATTGTGCCTGTACTTGATGATATTGTTATATCCGTAATTTCGATTAATACATATCATTATAAGCAGGTAGAGTGTTTGTCTGTTTGAACGAATGTCAGGAACTAATCCGATTACCGCAAATATGCTGGCATTAAGTAGACCGTTTATTAGGGAAAGCAAGGCTTTATATCATCTTTGCTACTACCCAAGGGAGCGGAGCAATAATTTTTACACTCAACAAAAATGTAGAATTCATTGGTAGATTTATTTTCTGGAAACAAACATAGTCTCTATGCCAAAAGTCATCGAATTCCGTTGAGACGCTATTTCGTGACATTTACGTCGATAATATTGGTAGGATAGGAAGTATATTAATATTTAACGATAACGTGTTTTTAGGGAAGGCTGCCCCGTGGCGCCAGGGTTCACACTCAGCAAAGTGTTCACGCTGACCCCGCTGCTGGCCAACAACAAGGACAAGTGGGGACTCGCGCTCGACGGACAGCTCAAGCACGAGGACACCAACCTCGCATCTAGCACGCTGTGAGTAATAAAATAAATAACACGCCTTTATAGACAACATACAACTAAAAAAAAAAGAAAATACATTGTTAGAAATTTTGCGTTTTAGCAGGATTGTAACTGGGGATTTTTTTGTTTCAGAATCGCTGATCCGTCGCAGCGCGAGAACTTAGGTATCATAGTGCAATACAAAGTGAAAGTCAAACTGTGTCTCGGGCCCTTGGGCGGGTAAGTTTTTCAATTGCAGAGTTTTATTGCAAACCTTTTAGACTAATGTTCTTTTTTCGGATAGCATAGGTGTAATCTAGGGTCTGCAACGAGCTAGCGACAGCCCCGGTCTTGCAAGAGCCTAAGGTTGTAGCCGCTTACCATCAGACGGACAAAACTACTATAGTTCAAATTTATTGTGTATTTTTTTACTATGGGTTGAACCTGCACTTGTTATATCGGTGCCAAGTATCTCTCGACTATGTCGTTTGGGTGTGTGCAGTGAGCTGAGCGCGGAGCTGCCGTTCATCCTGATGCACCCCAAGCCCGAGGAGCCGCGCGCCGCTGCGCCGCCGCCCGACCACGACCTCATACAGCTCGAGCCCCACCCGTCAGTACACCGCCTTATTATACCACTAACTGTGTACCTATTTTCCTGCTCCGCTCCCTTGGGAAGCTTTGGGTGCCTACCTCAATTAACAGGATAACCAATTTTTTTTTCAAATTCGAATAATAGTTCGTTATATTATTCCGTTCTAACCATACCTTACTATGTTATTGTATATTTGCTAGAGGTTTCCCCACAGTGTTTTCCTGGCATCGTTGACAATTCTCAATCTATAATCGTTATTACAAAAAGGCAGTTTGCTTGTTTGAATGCGTAATTCGTATGCTTACCATTATTATGTTCCTTTTATGAACACATTAAAAAAGTGTTGCCAATATTTTTGACATGTTCATAATGCCATCACATTAATTCACAGAGACGAGAATGGACAAGAGCAGGACGACGACATAATATTCGAAGACTTCGCGCGACTACGACTCAAAGGCGCCGACACAGACGCCTGAAAATACACATACAGATGCACACACACACGCTGCAGTTAACATACACAGACATATACTTGCAAAGCTCCCGCTATCTCTACGAGAAGAATCTTTACGTACAAGATACATAATACGATTTCATACTCACGCCCACCTTAAATTAAGGGAAGTGTGCTAAAAGCATAAGGCATCAACCTTCGCAAGATATTAACACTAAAAAGCAGAGCCATTAGGATGCTGTTTTCTATATGGGTTTGCCCACGTCTGCCTACTTCAATAATATAAAAGGAAATTCCGTTATATCCTACCTCTTACAAAGTTTGTAATTTAGCATTAGATAATAGCGAGGGTCTAGCCTACGGACGCCTGCTAAACCTCTTATACACGGTGTCTCAGGAGATAGAACAGTTGTCTTCTAGAAGTTTCTGGTGTTGTAACTATATCCTCATCGCGATGCTATAAAACAAATAGCTCGAAAGATAAAAAAATTACACCTTTTTAAAGTTTTTTTTTTATTATTGTCTCAGGCAACAAGGCCCATAAAAATTACAATATTCTTATGACTATTTCACACGTGAGGTTGGCGACGTGTGGCTCGGGGTGTTGCGTATTCTGCCTCTGAATCGCCAAACTACACCTTTCGGTCTACTCTGTTACCTGTCGATAATACTCGCTCCGTAACATAGTTCTCATAGTAATAAATAAAAATAATAAAACTTCATTGTAATCTGACTATTAATAATTTCTGAAATACTGTTTATTTCAGAAATTATTAATAGTCGTATTGTACTTGTAGATGCAAATTTATATGCGAAAATGCTTTTTTATTTGACCTATCATATATTTGAACAACTGTCCCATTTTCCTCAGGCATCCCGTATTTGAAACATACTTCAGTAATTGATGTTTCCCAAATGATTTTGTATATGTATATTATGTAGTCTATCTAGCGCGTCATTTCGTGCCATTGTAAACATCCATCTTTGCATATTATGGAAACTAACGAATTAGAAAATTATTTATATAAAATATTATGCTCATATGGCGCTAATGATGCGTGTATCCGAGCTCGGAGCTCTTGCGAATGGACTTGTTCCAGCTTATAAATAATGCATTTCTATCTATCTATATAAGTTGTAAACTGTCCATACGATATTATGCGCTATTGACTAGTGTATAGCGTATGATATCGTTTGAACTTTCACATGATCGAAAGTTATGAATACATTCTGTCCATGAACTTTATCCCTGTACAGTGTATATTATGTTAAGAGGATTTGACTATTCACTATAATTATTCGCGTCGCCGATAACATTCGGATATATCCGCACTTAGTTGATACGATACATAGCTAATAAATGTGTATTCAAGTATATGTACTCAGCTATTTCGTACAAAGACAATACAATATGTACCTTGTAATAAGTATCCGCACTTTCGGATATATCCGCCGGAAGACTTACTATGATGAAATTTTTTATATTATATTCAATGTATATTGTATGTGGAAAATATTTTACTAGTTGTCTATTGATCAAATTAGCGAGTACAAGTTTAGTTAAGTATTATTTTGTATTATTTTAGCATATTTTATTATAACACTCATTCATTGGCCATCGATATTCAGGCGGTGAATTTAGTACAATGTTTCGGTAACGTGCATTTAATAGAATTATAAAGTTTTGTACCTCTGTAAGTGATATACTTTCTGATGGTAGTATTCTACGTATTATACTCTATGGGCGATGGTGGGGACTTCATATTATCTCAATTTGGACTGCTGTCACTTCACCAACTGCCTCTGATGACTCATTTCTATACTTTATCGTGAGGTTAAATTCACACCCAATGTTTACTAGGGATGTTAGGGATATGAATGCAGTATTGCAATCCAGAATTTATTTAAATCAATAGTTAAATAGATTAATACATTATATATGAATAATACGTATATACATTTCTGTTGTTAATCAATAATGTTTCGTGTATAAATCATGAATATAATGTCTAGAATTCCATTGAGTTGAATAGCTGACATATCTTATTAATAGCTTGCAATTCCAGTGAAGCGATAAAGCAAAGATTCTAGGAACATCTTACATACATAGAAAATACTAACAAGCGAGAGACGAATAATATATAATATAATGTATATATACCTTTCACTTGTGGATGAAGGGCTTGCCCCAGTGTTGTACTGGCCGGTTATTATGTATATGATAAAGGATTTTTATACATGTAATATATGAAAACTACTGTATTGTTTTTGATGCCCGTGCACATCAACGTCGAATGATATTCCTTCTGAGACTATACCGTGTAAATACAATTGTTGTGAAGTAATTTATTAACTTGTATTTTAAGCTTAAAGTGCACGAAAATACAATTTATTTTACCTTGAATGATGTTCATAAGGCAAGTGATATAAGATGCTTGTCTGATTTTTTATTATTGACCAGATTTTTAAATCGAGACATTTCTCTTTTAAAAAATTCTGATCAGAGATATTTTCTAACCTGATTCTAATGACAACACATTTTTATAAATAAGGGAAATTATTCTCTTCGTTGAACAAATGTAAATTGATATCCTGTTGTCCTTCGGATTGGTGGATGCGAACCGTTGTACCATAGAGAATGAATTTATAACAAAACATGTTTTATAGTAAGTAGTATTCTATTACCTGTTTATTAGATCGATGTGTTAGTCGCTGGAGGACATACCATTGTAGAAGTCTCAGAGTTTATAATTTATGCGTAGTTACTTTCTGTTAGATGGTATATAAACTGGAAGTATACATTTTAATTAAACTGCTTGCACAATCATAATTTTTATTCGTAATAATATTCTGTTGCTAGAGAGTTGTATTATTTGTGTATTCGATGTAAGTATTGAAGTGGTTAATATTTATATATCTTTATAGTAAGAACAATTAAGGACAGTGTAACCAATCGGTGTGGTCATTAGCTTATGCTCGCACATTCAAGTACAATTTGGCATTTAAAACCCTAAACTCTTTGTGCAGACGCCACTGAGATCAGACAAAATACCACAATGCTGTAACCTTGTAATAATGCTTAGATAGTGTAGTGTACCCATACCTTAATAACGCCAATGTTGGTAGCAGCGTGTGCGTCAAAAATATGCTTTATTTTATAAGTGGTAAAGTTTACATTTACGTTACCAGACCAGTCGCTGTTGCTAAACATTGGTCTTCCGTGCAGACCCGAGGTGACAATCGCACTATTAAATTTTTTCTATTATTTTACATCGAACATTTTGGATGTATACTTTTTCAAATAAATATGTAACCAATCACTGTGTATATTATTATTGTCTGAATATAAAATTTCAAGGCAATATTTCCACCAAATTCCGTACAATTAATAGTGTTACGCATATATTAAAGTAGTATATACGGTGTTACGTTAGGTTATGGAGGATAGGCCAGGACGTAACTAAACACCAAAAAGGAAATAAGTACCACTATAACAAAATAAGAAACGATGAAACTGTATTTCTTGTAATAATTAGTAAGTAATACGGGGCTCAACTTAGCCTTGCTTCTTACTTATTACGTCAATGACAAATATTTTATTCACCAATTAGATATTGCCATAAAGGATGGAAACCGCAAGAGTACTCTAAACCGAAAGCATGTATGAAGAGACTGACGAATGAAGCTAAAAAGACGTATAAGCTTGGACAGAACCGGCGCTATTCTTTGTCTGCCCACCCCGGGAGGGCCACAGTGTGGTGATATAGGTTGGTACCAGTTAAGTAGTTTGTTGAGTTTTTGCCTTAGCTTAGAGCATAGGCAACAATACATTGCTTATTCATGCAAAATGTTATCTGTGCCATTTATTTAGACGAAGATTTACATTTTCTGTTGTGAGTTGGTATCATCTATGGTGAGTCGCTCACAGATTAGAGAATAGTAAATAGTAGATATTCGGTTTGAGGTTAGGCGTTCGATGAATTCAATTAAATTAATTTTTGATTTGAATAAAATGTAATCAAGGAATGTATTGAATTACTTAACGTGAATCAAATATCGGGTACATGCTCGATCAGATTAAATAATATGCGCTAGTTGTTGTCCTGGAGTGTACGAGGTTTGGAGTACCATAACAATCGAAGTGCTATACAGAAAATACTTAGTCAGAATGAGTGCTCGAGGTCTGTCTAAGAAAGAGCTCGAGGAGCTTCGGAAGAAGGAAGAGGAGGAAGCAGCCGCTCATGTCAGTATATTCTATTTTTTCTGGGAGTCCATTAAAACAATATGCAACATTAACTTAATAGAAGGCAACAAGCCACACATTACCTTGATTGTTATTATTTGATATTAAAGCTATCTTATGTTGATTTAGGCTGTATTATAAATTTTATTTGGCCCCACTCTACAATGTAAGACTAATAAATATCTGCTACTTAATTGAATAAAACTGTTTGCATTTGTGGTTGTGTGATTCTCTGCATGTGTATCCAAACTCCTTATTGTGATATAAATTTAAATGTAATAATCGGTAAATTAATAGTGTAATGTATTAAAATGTTGTAAATAAGCATTTAAAAGTATACATTTAATGTATTACAGTAGCTATTAAATTCTGTTATACATTTGTAGAGGTGGAATGATATTATATTTGGTGTAATGAGTTTATATTACAGGTATTCAAAGAGTTTGTGGAGACATTCCAAGAGGTGCCCAGCAACACCAGCAAGGTATGGGTGAAGGCTGGGACATATGATGCAGGTGCTAGGAGTAAGTAGTCTACTAAAACTTATTAACTTTAGTAAATGCCACATAGGGCCATTGTACTGTAGCTTTAACAGTTTCAGACTCTTCTCGAATATAGTGATGTACTTTAGTTGAATTCCTGAAGGTTTATTAACTTTGCCTTTTACATACATACATATATATCATCATGCAGAGTCCCTAGTGGGTTAGGCAGAGAGTATAGAGCTCCAGTTCTCTCTAGAGTTACATACCTTTAAAAAACATTAAATCTAAAAGCTTTTACTCAACCAAAGTGACAAATATGACAATAAATGTTTGTTGCACTAAGTACATGTCCCAATGGTTGCAGAGGAAGACAGCTCGGAGCGGGGCAAGCTGTACAAGCCAGTCTCTCGTCTGGATGACAAGAGAGGGATCACTGAAGCTGATGTGGTCAGAAGTCTAGCACAGCGCCCAGACCCTATTCGATCACGCACCAAACAGAAATTTGGAGACAAGAAGAAAAGCAACCTGGAACTTTTTAAAGAAGAACTTAGACAGTGAGTTTCATTTAAAGAACCTAATATACAGTAGGGTTCAAAATTTTCTTAAATATTAATGAGTTTTGCTTTCCTTTTCTTCAAACTTTAGTACTTAAGCTTTACTAAATAATATTGCTTCCTGAGGACCAATGGTGGGAAACTGTTTGGTGGGTACTTATTTAAACTTATTGACACTTAAGATTAGTAAAAGTACAAGCGGGTAGTTTGTAAGCATATTGTGGATATTTTAGTCAGTGTTTTGCTACCTAGCACAATACATGCGATTCGCTAATATTGTTGTTTTATTGGACATAACAGAAACATTGTGTGGTTTTATTTTCTATCATAATTTAATATACCTACAAAATGCATGCCTGATAAGATGTATGATAAACAGTATATTTAATACTTGTACAGTTAACAGACAACATTTTCTTACTTAAGGAGTGGAAGTTAGGACAACAATAATCTAAAACAAAGAGCAATTCTTTTGGAGCAGTCTATAGAGTGTAAAGAAATATGTAATTATGCTGATATAATAATGAAAATTTTTTTAGAATCCAAGAGGAACGCTCTGAGCGGCACAAATACAAGAATGTATTACGTGAGCGTGGTGCTCCAGGCATTGAACCTGTTCTCGACCAGTTGCCAGACGTGGGATCCTACGACACAGGCGATCCCAATACTACCAACTTATATCTAGGAAATTTAAATCCGAAGGTATTGTGTACTATTTTATATTTATTTACACTAAAAGAAAACATTCTGTCTGAAGTGCTAGACAATTTTCTCTCTATACTTATATATGTTAAATAGTTAAGTTAGTAAGTTAACATAGTGTTAGTTTACAAAGACGCAGTTTGTTTGAGTGCAGTAATCTCAGGACCTGCATTACCTACATTACCTACATGACCTACATTAAATAGACCATTTAGGAAGGCTTGTTGGATAATTTTGTGTTGTGGACACATCTCCATACCAATGTTTTAAAGTAAAACAATGAACATCTTTTTTTCCCACACTCATTATTATTATTATTTATAATCAATATTGATTATAATATATATAATATTAAATATATATTAATTTATGTGACAGATAACCGAACAACAGCTGATGGAAGTGTTTGGGCGCTACGGCCCCCTAGCCAGTATCAAGATTATGTGGCCGCGCTCTGACGAGGAGAAGGCGAGGGGCAGGAACTGTGGCTTTGTGGCTTTTATGTCGCGCAAAGATGGCGAGCGGGCGCTGCGGTGCATTAATGGTCAGATACTTTTGTACATACATGGAGTTCTCCAAGTATGGAGTGAAATAATAAGTATCGCTGAAGTGAAAATCGCGGCGGCGGGAGGCCTTCCACCGAGAACTCATTGTGGTTTGACACCCTAGTGGTAGAAAAATGATTTTACATACATACATATCCTCACGCCTTCTCACAAGGGTCCCCGAAGGGGTAGGCAGATGTGTATAGGTAGTACCCACACACCCTCTTTCCGCCTGAGATATATTTTACGTGCAAACGTAATAGATGGCGAGTGCATCACCGTTACTCAAGCACTATACATACGCCTTTGAATTGCTACTCAGATGTATGCAGGTTTCCTCTCGATGTTTTCCTTCACCGTAACTAATCACTGTACTTAAGTTCAGAAAAACTCATTGGTACGGTCGGGATTTGAAATTGCGATCTTTGCGTCGCAGGCAACTACTCGAACCACTCGGCTACCACGGCTTTCGATTAGATTTTACGCCTTGTATAAATTGACGTTTGTGTTGAGATGAGTATTATAACACGTAGGTAAGGAAATAATGAGCTACGAGATGAAGCTAGGCTGGGGCAAGGCGGTGGTAATCCCGCCCGTGCCCATCTACATCCCGCCCGCCCTGCAGCAGCCCAGCAAGCCGCCGCCGCCCTCCGGCCTGCCATTCAACGCACAGCCGCCCAAACACCTCATCAATCGGGTATTCGCAAATTTCATATTAATAGGAAATTCATTGCTGATTCTGCTTATTGAGAGAGAGGGGGGAGAAACAGGGCAAAAAGGCTGCTTTAATAAAAGTGATTCTGTCTTATTCACTCTTATCCTCAATTAATTAAATTTATTATTTCGCTTCAAGAATGGCGACGCACTCGCGATCTCTCACGTTGGAACCTAAATAGAAAATTCCTACGAATCTTTGCGGGAAGGTCTAAAGATATAGATATACAATTCGCATTATATACATGTAATCTATTTTTGAAGTGTCCATTAAACATTTAACTTGTTTTTACTGGCAATAAAATATCCTAACTAAATTGAACCGTCATTTGTAGTGGTTTAAATGCATAATTGCAGATACCTCGCGTGCGCCTTGGTGAATACTATCCGAGTGATCCAGAGGATCGAGATAATTACGAACAGGTAAGAATATATATGTATATAATGGGTGTAAGGTTAGGTTAGGTTTTGTGATTGTGTGCACTCATAGGTTATCAGAGTGTACCGACAATATGCAAACATTAGTGGAAGGCTGCACACTTGTACTATAAACTATAGAGGGGGGGATAGTGGGCGGCGTCTTCGTGGATGGACGCTATCTATAAAGTATCACGCGATAACATCTATAACTGATATAACGTAATTGTTGAAGCCGTGGTGGCCGAGTGGTTTGAGCAGTTACCTGCGACGCAAAGGTCGCAAGTTCGAATCACGACTGTACCAATGAGTTTTTCTGAACTTAAGTACAGTGATTAGTCACACCACGAGCTTTACGGTGAAGGAAAACATCGAGAGGAAACCTGCATACGTCTGAGAAGAAATTCAAAAGGCGTATTTATAGTCGTGCTTGAGTAACGGCGATGGACTCGCCATCTGTCACGTTGGCACCTAATATACCTCTGGCGGAAAGTGGGTGTGTGGGTATTACCTATACACCTCTGCCTACCCCTTCGGGGACCCTTGAGGGAAGGCGTGAGGATATATATATATATCTACATAATTGTTTCAGATACTATCCCAATCAATAGTCAAAGTGGTAGTTCCGACAGAACGGTGAGTTAATATTTAATATATTTTAATCAGACAACATGTTAGTTGATAGGATTATAACCAAAGCACTTGCATACTAAGCATTTTTAATTATTTATTACCTAATTTTAATTGACCTCGGCCGTCCAAGAACCTCAGCACCGTCCTATACATAGTTCCCTCCCCATAGAAAAATATATCTACGTGTGTGTGCTGAGTGAGCATGGTGTTGAATAATGCGACAATCCTATGAACGCATGTAATACCAGAGGGATCACGAGTTGCCGGTCCTGCAGGATTTTTTCACACCGTTCTAGATAAACTCTATGCTGTCTTCTCTGGGGCAAATCGCCCATCCGAATCTCCCACAGTCTGAGGGTTCCGGAAGGAAATAGCGCAGTGTGAGATCTTTTGACATTGTGGGACATTGATATGATATGATATGATATGATATGATAAAGCCTTTATTCACTGACCATGAGTACTTAACTTAATGTTATACAATAATACATTGCGTATAACTAATAGTAAACTAAGAGTATATATTTGTACGCTTTGTTCCTAGCAATATCCTGATGCTGATCCACCGTATGGTGGAGTTCGTGATCCGCGAGGGGCCAATGTTCGAGGCGATGATAATGAACAAGGAGATGAACAACCCGTTCTTCCGCTTCCTGTTCGAGAACCAGTCTCCGGCGCACGTGTACTACCGCTGGAAGCTGTTCTCCATGCTCCAGGGGGACTCGCCCAAGCAGTGGGTGCTCGACGACTTCCGGATGTTCAAAGGTTAGGCCAAACTATAAATAGTGCCGTCCGAGAAGACGCGCCCCACCAATTTGAAGTCGAGGGGATCGCGGGATGTGGGGAGTATGACCCGAGTCTATTAATTGTAGTGTGCGTTTGCGCTCATAGGTAATTAGTGTGTAAAGATAATACTCAAACATTAGCGAAAGGTTGCATACTTACAAGTTACACTATAAACTATGAGAAAGAATAGTGGGGCGCATCTTCGTGGATGGCACAATATATACTGTACTATTTCCGTAGAACAATAAATAGTTATTATTATTACGTGTGCATAGTAAGATGTTGTGTTCAGGTGGGTCCGTGTGGCGGCCGCCGGTGATGAACCTGTACACGGCGGGCATGCCCGACGAGCTGGTCGAGGAAGACGACGCCAAGGAGAACATCCGCGGCACACTCTCCAACAAGTCAGTGCTACTACTTTACATGGATCTTTGTACTACTAATGTGACAAATAAGCCTATGGACGCTTGCATCCCTGGAGCATCATTCGCCGATCTCACTCACACAATGCACCTCAATATCTGCCTAACAACTGCATACTGCAATCTTATGGGAAAATTTCAACGGCGAGATCATTCCCAACTTTAAGTGTCACTGAAAGAACGTCTGAGCCCGCAAATTTCGAGATGTTTTTCGTTGCAATGTGAGATATGACCATGTATAATCTGATATGGTGGTGATAAAATCTGCCACCACTACTGTACCTTTCACCCCGATAATGTGAATATCAAAGTGTATGTATGACTGTATCGAAACCACGAGCAAAAGCTAGTTTCATGGATTGTGAGTCTTGTGGGTCGTCGTATCCATCGCTGTTTTTCCGCGGGGCGAGGTGTGAGAGTGGCGTGTGTGTGTGTGTGTGTGTGCCCGGCTGCAGCATGTGCCCGTACGAGCGACGTGTGTGTGTGCGTGTGCCCGGCTGCAGCATGTGCCCGTACGAGCGACGTGTGTGTGTGCGTGTGCCCGGCTGTAGCATGTGCCCGTACGAGCGACGTGTGTGTGTGCGTGTGCCCGGCTGCAGCATGTGCCGGCTGAAGCGACGATGTGTGTGTGCATTAATGCCCGGCTGCAGCATATTGTACGTACGAGCATTATTGTGTTAACGTGTGCCCGGCTTGCAGCGTATTGCCCGTACGAGCGACGTGTGTGTGTGCGGTATTAGCCCGGCTGCAGCATGTGCCCGTACGAGCGACGTGTGTGTGTGCGTGTGCCCGGCTGCAGCATGTGCCCGTACGAGCGACGTGTGTGTGTGCGTGTGCCCGGCTGCAGCATGTGCCCGTACGAGCGACGTGTGTGTGTGTGGCCGGCCGAAGCAACCTGTGCCAGCGGTGTGTGTGTGTGCGTGTGCCCGGCTGCAGCATGTGCCCGTACGAGCGACGTGTGTGTGTGTGGCCGGCCGAAGCAACCTGTGCCAGCGGTGTGTGTGTGTGCGTGTGCAGCCAGTGCGACCGGCTCGAGGAGCTGGTGCGGGCACGCGTCAGGATGTGCCCCTACGAGCGGCTTGTGTGTGTGTGTGTGTGTGTGTGGCCGGTGCCAGCGGTGTGTGTGTGTGCAGCCAGCGCGACCGGCTCGAGGAGCTGGTGCGCGCGCTGTCGCCGGCGCGCGCCAGCGTGGGCGCGGCCATGGCGTGGTGCCTGGAGCACGCGGAGGCGGCGGCCGAGGTGGCGCAGTGCCTGGCCGAGGCGCTGGCGGGCGCGCACACGCCGCCGCACAAGCGCGTGGCGCGCCTCTACCTGCTCTCCGACATCCTGCACAACGCCGGCGCCAAGCTCACCAACGCCAGCGCCTTCCGCAGCGCGTGAGCACACATACATCTCTCCTTAATAACCCTATGTTTGCATAGCAATAGTACTCCCATATACACACGGGCCCACTAAATGTGAGCGTTGAGCCAAACCCCACGCTATCTCACGTGGGGTTAAAATCTCGAGAAAATCTTGTAATATTCTTTCACGCAAGAATAAGTGTAAAATGGAAATAATCGCTCAAATTAACTATTTTTACTGTATTCTATTCTAAATTATATTTTTAGAAATTCTTAATACAACTTATAAAAAAATAAAATCCGACGCAATTGAAAATTTATTTAAAGTACACACTCATGAGCAAAATCTCACGACATCTAACAATGACGAGCGCATGTCGAGAAATCGCAAATATTGCCTCACGTGACTAATAGTGTCTTTTTGTTTAGTTTCCAGCAGCGGTTGGTGGAGATAATGCGCAACTGCCACGTGGCGTACTCGCAGATGACGTCACGGCTGCAGCAGGAGGGTTTCCGCGCCAGGGTCACGCGCATCCTGCAGGCCTGGGCCGACTGGGCCGTCTACCCCACGGACTTCCTGATGCACATCAACGAAGTGTTCCTCGGACAGGATAAGGTACCTTAGTTTAGAGATCATATGTGTATTGCAATCGTAGCGTGAGTACAGGATTAGGAGCTTTACGGTGAAGGAAAAAATCGAGAGGAAACCTGCATACGTCTGAGAAGAAATATTTTTAACGCTGTTGTAGCGGCTAATTGTCTAACCACTGCACGTTATGTCAATGTGGGATAGAATATGAAGTCGATGCCAATAGGGAGGCAATAAGGGTTGTCAAATAAACCGACTGATGTAAGTGATGCACTGAACAATAAACTAAATTTAGAAATGAGGTCACGCTCGCTAGCGCCTGTTATGTCAAATTGACTTAGTCGAATGTGCGCAATTTTATACTTGTAGGGTTCTGCCTTTTCAACTGGTATGACTCGGGTGGTTATGAGGGATGCAGTGATGGGGTGCATGGTGCAGGGCTGAGAGCGTCGTATGCACAGGAGGTGGAGGGCGCGGCGGCGGCGTCCCCGGAGCGCTCGCGCTCGGCCTCGCCGGCGCGCTCGTCGTCCTCTGAGTCCTGGGAGGGCGGCGCGCGCGGGCCCCTCGACGGCGCGGCGCTGCGCCGTCTGGCCGCCGGCCGCAGCCTGCTGCCCGCGCCGTCTGCGCCGCCCGCGCCTGCGCTGCAGCTCGCTGACCTCGCCGACGACATCGACGGCGTGCCGCTACCAGGTAATGTTTGCGCGGTCGCTCTTGAGGTCGGCACCTGATCTACCCGATGTTCGTTTGTAGTTAGTTCGGGTGTTATTTTCGTTGTTATAGTGTTTTGTTTTTATTGATAACCGTTTAATAAATTTCGTACACAATGTGGCCGGCTACAAAATCTTGTTACAATTAGATACATGAATTATGTACGTTTGTAATTTCAATACTTTGTACATGTATTCAAGATTGGTCATCTTTGTAAAAAAATTACGGATTTATTTAGACTTTCAAAGAACCAATAGATAATGAATGATTACATGAATGATACATGAATTATGTACATTTGTAATTTCAATACATTCAAAACTGGTCAACTTTGTCATAATTTATAGATTTATTTAGTCTTTCGAAGAACCAATAGATAATGGATGTTTGAAATTGCATGTTCGTAATATATGTACGCAATAAAAAAAAATAGAGAAGGTATATTACGCAAATTTACGAGCGACGACTAAAAAGTGGTAAATAAACGGTCGTATCAAACATCATCTTCATCATGACCTTAACGAAGTGCTGAGGATGAGAGATGTGGGGGGGTGTGTGTGTTGTAGAGGAGGACATCGACGGGGTGCCGCTGGAGGCGGAGGGCGCGGGCGGCGAGTGGGAGCGCGCGGCGCCGGGAGGGTTCGTGCCCTCGCGCTGGGAGACCGTGCAGCCTGCGCCGCCGCCCGCCGCCTCGCCGCCCGCGCCGCCCCCGCCGCCCCCGCCCGCGCTGTCCGCCGACGACGCCGCGCCCGCCTCCTCCGTGTACGTACACACACGCACACACACACATATACTGACACACCAGCACTCGCACGCACACTACTACACACGTTGAATACGTATGCAACGTGTGTATTTGTTTTCATTCGTGTGTGTATTCAAACTTTTTATGTGTGTACACACATACACACCCGAATGCAAGCATAGTACACATACTACAATGGAGAGATTACTGATCTCTTTTGCTTAATTCGCATTCAGCTTTTATTGCTACTTTTTCCTATCTGCCAAGCCGGTAATAAATACGTCGATCTCGATGAGTGCGAAAAATTTTCGTTCAAAAGAACAGTTGCACGCAGATATGTAGGTGAAGGAAGTGAAGTGGTTTTTGGGAGGTCTCCCGCATCGAGTATCAGATTCGAACTACATCTTCATCTTTTATTATGAAGAGGCAGTTTGTTGGTTTGAATGCGCTAATCTCAGAAACTACAAATCCGATTTATAATTTTTAAGTGTCTACAGCGGCCCGCCCCGGATACGCCCGGGTAGTGGAACATATTATGTATCAGCTACTTTCAACCAAATTATACAACTGAACCTTCTAAACAAATCACTTTGTTTATTGTGAAGTTTTTGAGTTTACCGCAAACAAACAGACGCAGTGGGGGACTTCCCTTTTGTACTATAACATGTAGTAATATATCATCGTACTACTACCGAAGGGTAATCAAATTAAATGCGAATGAAACCGACACATCTAGTACAGTTAGTATTAGTGCAGTGTAGTGTTGTGATGCAGCGACGAGCAGGCGCTGTCGCGCGAGACGCTGCGGGACATCGAGGTGCGCGTGCTGAAGTACGCGGACGAGCTCGAGGCGGGGCTGCGCGCGCGCCGCCCGGGGCTCAGCGCCGCGCAGCAGGCGCACCACTACAGGAAGAAGCTCATCAAGAAGGTCGCACACGCACACGCACACACACACACACACACACACACACACACACACACACACACACACACACACACACACACACACACACACACACACACACACACACACACACACACACACACACACACACACACACACACACACACACGCACACACGCACGCACGCACGCACGCACGCACGTACCCACGCATGCAGGCGGCCTACATTATTCATAGTGGTTCGAAGTTCGAATCCCGACTGTATCACTGCGTTTTTATGAACTTAAGTACAGTGATTAGTCACACCACGAGCTTTACGGTGAAGGAAAACGTCGAGAGGAAACCTGCATACGCTTGAGAAGAAATTGGCGTATGTATAGTCGTGCTTGAGTAACGCCGACGGACTCGCCATCTGTCACGTTAGCACCGAAAATATATCTCTGGCGGAAACTGGGTGTTTGGGTACTAGGGTGGGTCGGGGATGCGATTCCCTTATGGGAAGGCGTGTCGATATTTAAAAACGTAATCAGATTCAACTATACGTTACCTATACGTATCACTTTAAATGAATACCTCCTGGTGCATACCCGAGGTGAAAGCATGAGGGTATTAGTAGTCTGATGAATATAATGATGACGACCAACCCGAACCGTCCTCCTTTTTCGACGTTTTATAAGTGCCCATCTAGGCCTAGGTGATGTGATTTGATTTGATGATGATGGTGGTAATGTTGTGATGAGACATGTATATAATGTGATATATCGCGATTCCAGGCGAGCCGCGAGGCAAAAGAGGCGATTGAGGCGGCGCGAGAGTCGCCCGAGGTGAAGCGACGGTCACCTCCCGAAGAAGACGCCTACTCGTAAGTACCTATTGCCATTGGAGTCGGACGTAATAATCGAATAAAACCTTCATTATTCGACAACATCGAACACTCGTAATACATATAATCACGTCGAGTCCCTAACAGATAGGGTAGGCAGAGAGTATAGAGCGCTAGTTTTCTCTAGACTTACATACCTCTTTCGCTTCGTCCACATTCATCAGTCCCTTCATACATGTTCGTCGTTAAAAATGCAATTTTTTTTTCTATTTAGGGCCTCATCGAAGAAGTCGAAAAAATCTAGAGAGCTCTCGCTGTCCCCTCCAGTGAAAAGGTCTCGGCACAGGTAAGATTGTTCCAGAACAACTCCTTGCCATGGAATGAATGTACGATATAGTGTATTATATCTCCACAGTGAACGCAAGTCTCGCTCCAAATCCCGCGAAAGGGAGAGGGAACGTGATCGCTCGAGGTCTCGAGAACGCGAGAGGGAGCGGGACAGGGATAGAGAGCGTGAGCGTGAGAGGGACAGAGACAGGGAGAGGGACCGCCGCCGCCGGTCGCCGGCCACGCCCCCCTCACACCACCGCAAGCACGCCAAGCACAAGTACAAGTACTGACACACGCCCCAAGCGGAGACCCTGCACCATGCCGCCACTGAATGGCCGCACGACTTGACCCAACACTACGACGGCTGGCAGTATCCTAAGTTCTGATCTTGGAGTTTTTATAATATCGTTCAGTTTCTAAAATAAAAGTAGCCTAAGTTACGCCTTTTTACATCAGCTATCTGCCAGTGAAGTCCAGTCAAAATCGATCCAGCCGTTTCAGAGATAAGCCGGAACAAACCGACAGACAGACAGACAGACAGACAAAAAATGTTAAAAAGAAATGTTTTGGTGTATGTACCAGTGGCGAAGCGTCCTTAGAACACGATTCCTACCGGCTTCCCTTGGCAGATTCGCGCTCATATACGACTATTCTATGTAGTCATAATATCGCAAGGACATAACTACATTGCGCCCTTTGTAAGAATATTCTCCAATATGCTGGATACAAAAACGCAATGTATGTGAAAAAGTGAGGGCGCAAACGCCCACATACACGATTTCACGTAGTAGGCGGCTGGGGAACTCGCTCATAATATTGGGAATTCAAATAGTTAAAATGTAGGCAATTCACGCACACATAGACATTACAACCACATCCAACCATTCGTCGATATAACAGCGATTATAAGCCGATCTCAGATAGCCTCCAATCTTTATTTGTTATGTGTTAAGGTTTCGTTTCGCTTGAAAAGTTTCCTCCAATCAGAGCAATTCAAGAGTCAGTCAAATCAAAGTCAATCATTGACCTCACCTAGCCATTATTTCGCGTGTATTTGCACGGATTGTTTTGTTATGCTAATTTATCTATTGTAATATGTGATAAGCTGAGTGAAAATTACATAAGTTATTTAGCTTTCCATGTCATGTCCATGTTATTTTGTTTTTCGGTTTGTAGTATAGAAAAATAAATACTGCAGTATTCCTGCTGGTATTTGTTTGTGATGATGATGCTGGCAAGTTAAGTTTCACTTATTTTAGTTCTTTTTTAGGCTGTGTATTTATAACCCCCGTGTGAGTGACGTGTGCTTTAAAACGGCTTTTTAAAGCCACTTTTATCATACTCGACATGCACTGTTCATATGATACCAGTAATGTCATGTATGGTGAGGGTGGTGAACACTAACAACTGTACAGCAAGCATGTTCTGTCGCATGGAAAAATTGCATACAACGCAACGCAAGCACCATACATAACATTTCGCCGTAGTTTTGGGAGGTGAACTAACACACTAATATATGGTATGTAATTTATTGCATTTTTTTTACAAGTTAAGAAATGACGTTTTGCTTATTCACGCGTTAGCCATTTTTTTGGTCCGGCTTTACCTTTCTTTTTTTTCACCCCACGCCACTGGTATGTACCGTATATATATTCATATGCATGTAGTAAAAAAGGGTTATTTCAATATTACAAACAGACACTCCAATAGTATTTATACGTATAGATAACTCAGGATCAAAATCCAATAAGTCGTTCATATAAAATTGTGTGTAAACAATATGTAGGTTTTTTAACAATGTCTTGTAGAGGATTTTCGGATGCATTTCGATGGTTTGTCAGTGAATTAATCAGTGGTGATTTATATGGATGGGTGACCATCATTACTTTGCCATGTCACTTCCGTGTGACGGGAGAGTTCGTTGGCCTGTCGTCCTCGTTCCAAATGGATCTTCGGTAGTCATGACAGTCTGACAACTGTTTACTTGAATGACAGTTCCTTTAGTGTCGCTTTGTCGTAGCTGGTACCCTAATGTCGATTGAATAAAGTTTGGCATGAGACCATAGATATTATCTTTGTATAACTTGCACGCTCTCTTGTATCAAACGTACAGGAAACCATAGAGCTTCTGTCAAAAGTGGTTTGTTATTCAAGTTCTGGTTATAAACTCGTCGCCTGTGAATTGAAGGGATGTTAGGTTCCTTTTGTGTAAGGGAGGTTATTTGCGCTGTCCTTGTAAATATTGCCTATGATAAAGTGCAAATAATAAATAAAAAGCAGTAAGAGTTGTCTTTGGCATGTCTTACATGTAAGGAGAAGTAAAACGCCTTTCGTATAGTAAAAGAGTATTATTAAAACAATTTTACATAAAATTAATTCATTGTAAAAATTATAAAAATCACTTGACCATTCATTCGTAAATTTATAAAAGAGAAAAAAACAACAT